>JAQIWU010001987.1:0-13887 GCA_034696445.1 Isotomiella minor
CCTTAGAGGACATGGTATGAACTCCGCCTCATCTCTGATAAGATAGTGAAACTTCTCACTGCTAGTAATCCTCTTACACAAGTCGTCAAGAGTCTTCGAGAGATGACCACTGTCTTCTGCACACTCTTCTTTCAAGAAACATGGAAATTCTGAGCTATACCCGTTTTAAAGTCAATAATAATAAATGAAGCCAGCTCACCACTTTCCCTGAAAGCAATTACATTTGCATGTCGCCTGTGAAGTTGGACACACCTTGTACAATTGCGTGTGCTGTTCCGAAGCTGGTCTTCCGAAGAATATCTGGATAATTAAAAGACAGTTAAAAAATGTTTCCTGTGACAGCCAAACAGGTAAAAGCTGCAGCCCTTACAAAAATTTGAAGACGTGGTGGTCGCTGTTTCTCTTATGTTCAGTACACATTCCAAACATATCGCAAGATCCATTGTTAAGAGGGAAGATAGAAGTGTCATCAATGACAAGCACGTCACTGCGGCACTCATTCAGGTACCATTTCCCTTTCAACTCGTGGGGCAACGTGCAACCTGGAATAACAAATCCTGACTCTAAGAAAGTACAGCCATACTAATTTTAAAAGTAATCAATTAATCTGCATCCTTGTACCTGTTGTTTGTTCTGGAGGAGGTGAAGGGTCAAAAGACAAAGCGTATCCGTGACAACACAGATTCCAGACGACGTAGTGGAAGACAAATTTGTTCCTCATGATGGCAGGTTGCTGACTCGGTCAGGAATGACCACCGTTAAATTCTACCGGAGAAGTCCACAAGGTATAAAATACACAAAATACGAAGAGATAACAACAATCAAATCACCTACTTCCTACTTCTGAGTAATGTAGTCACTTCTTTCCAGGTAAGTTGAAGTAATGTATGAATCAGTAATCGTCCACAACGGGAAATGCTTATCAATGTCGGACAAATGAGATTATCAAGTATAGTGAAAACGCACCAAGTAAAGACTATGAAACTTGCTCACTGCAGCCGAAATCAAAACTAATCAAGGCAGTTACTGAAATTCTTAAGACGAGCCTAAAATAATCACACACATGCATGTACATAGTCAAATAGTATCAGCATCGAATCTCAGACTAATGGAGACGTTTTTAATTTTTATGTCTGCGTTGAACCGGAGAGATTTGACACCCATAGGAATGAAGCTATGAATTTCAACTTTACATTGCCTGCTTTGATCCTTGCATGCACAATGCAGAGAGCACAGCAAAGTTAAAAATACGATTCGCAATTTTACTTTTGCTTTTGAGCAAAGGCAATCATTCTTCAAACAAACCATTATGTCATTCTTTATGAACTCGTCATTTTACCTCTCGTATTATCGGGCATTTTTGTTGACCAAGCAGGCAGTCTCATGATATATCTGCTAAGTCCACAATAATATCTTGACTCTTTGCTTCACACTGTTCTTTCTTTGAACAATCATTAGTTTTTGAGAATCAGTAAACAAAACAGAGCAATCTTCATCGCTAGATTAGTTTAGCAAGAAAGAGGTGGATGCACGATAAGCAGCCAGCACAAGAAGTAGAAGAAGTGAAGATTAAAACAATTTCCTCGAGTGCATTCTACTTAATCATAAAAATGCATTTGACTTGTTCACAAAAGTAGGATTGATATGCGATATGCCAAAACCAAGACTAAAACAAACAATATTAATGTCTCCGTTAAAACATAAAGTAAACCAACCCATTAAGTCTGGTGGCTTAACTTTCTTTTAATTAATCCTTTCCAGCTCCACTCATGTTCATAAAACACTTTCCCAGAGATCAGCAATTGCGTCGAACATATTCGTAAGTAAATTTAGTTTGAGTCACCATTGATTTTCTAAGACTAAATATTTATGTTGTTTGCTTATCACATCATTATAATGGCAGTTACTCCTTTTCAACATCACTCTGAGACATTTTTGGTTCGCCATTAAATTCCCAAATTGTTTTATGCTATTTTATGTTCCTCAAAAGATATCTGTCTCACCTTGCCCCCTTGATTAAATCTGCAAATTACGGTTTGACGACGCTTGTTTCCAAACTCTGCATGAAACGCTAATGCAATAAAAAATGATTAATTAGATTTAATTAATTTATTGCCTTTGATTGATTCTGGTAATAGTCAAAACTTAATAATTTGTAGGTCTATATGATATGATGATATACGAGTACTAGTAGATGGACTTGCAATCCACATAGGGGTTTCCTTCATACCCATTGAGGCAGGAACAGACAGAGGATCGGTCCACGTTGGGGGCGACTCGACACTTGGCATTCTTTCCACACCCACTGCACCTGTACCTGCACCGCTTTTGAACACAAGTTAAATTGGAGGGGCAGTCCAAATTGTTGGAGCACTCTGCCGTGCATGCAGGGGGTTTTCCAACAAAGCCGCTTTGACAGAAACAGACGGCCTCTTTGTTAACCACTCGACACTCAGCGTTAGCCCCACAGTTTTTGGAGGCGCATGGGGATTGTGGGGAATAGTCATCAGAGGTTTTCAAACAGCCCACATATTCATTGCCTGTGTGTCCCTTTGGGCACTTGCAAACAGCCCTGTGGCTCTCCACCTCGCAGACAAAGTTGTCCCTGCAACTCTTCTTCTCACAAGGGTCCACACATTTCCTCTCATCTGGGCCAATCTCGCAACGAAGCTTGATTCCGCAGTCGTAGTCTGTGGAGCAGTCTCGACCCAAGTGTCGCTCCCGTGTTTCGCATTTCACGAAGGGGTCACCAAAAAGTCCTTCTGGACAATAGCACTCGCTGTTCCCTTCTTCAAATTCTGCACAGGCAGCATGAGCTCCACAGACCTTTGAACCGCATTGTTTAGCGCAGGTTGGGTATCCCACTCGGGTGTCCGAGAAACAGACGTGCTTGTCTGGACAGTTCTTGTTCTCCTTGCACTCTGGTCTGCATTTTGGAGCCTGGCCTGCAAATCCTTCCTTGCAGTCACATTGGTCATTTCCTTTCTTGTCCAATTGACACTCTGAGTCTGTTCAATACATGAGAAAGTAAGGTTTAAGCTATGAGACTTATAAAAGTATTATAAAAATGTGAAAACTTACTGGGGCCACACGTTCCTGGATTGTTGCACCGCTTCCAATAATCGCCCTTTTCAGAGCTGTAGCTTTGATCACCTTGCAGCAGGGGCTCAAATGCTGGTTCCCTTGGGGAATACTTGTTGGACTCGCATTCAATCCTGGCATCTCCATTAAATCCCGGAAGACACTGTAAACACGTCAACAAATTATGAATAAACACCAATTGTCCAAACACCATAACAACAGACGACCTACCTGACAATGAGATCGATGGTCCTCAACCAAACATTCTGCGTTGCGACCACACCTTCTTGTACTGCAGGGGTCAATGCATTCTCTTGGCGACCCTGGGCTATTCGATGCTCGGATGCAAGTCAAGTTACCGGGGCAATCGGTGTTGCTGGTGCAAGTTGTGAATTTTGAAGAAGAGGAAGGTTTATTATTATTGTCAGGACGGGACGGCTCAGATCCTTGAAGTGTGTTGTAGCATCTCACAGTCTCATCCCCAACCCAGTCAGGGGGACAGGAGCAGGTGGGTCGATGATTCACTGTTTTACATTGAGCGTTGATTCCACAGCCATGAGCCGAGTGGATGCAGGGGTCCCTACATTGACGATCCACAAAGCAGGACATGTGGTCTGGACAGTCAGTGTGGGAGTTGCATTTGATCGTGCATTTTAAATCAGGTTCGCCACTGAATAATGGGAGACACTGGCATGTCTCTCGACCATTCACGATGTCACAGAAAGCATTTTCTCCACACTGTTTGCTACACTTTGACAGTCTTGCAGGTTGATCTAGCAACAAATGGACGTTAGATTACGTGAGGCAAGGTGAGACAATTTGAGATTCTTACCAGATTGGCCATATCTGTTTTCGTCTTGGTAGAAACCGGAGTAGGATTTTTTGACTTGATACTCCACACTTCGTACAAATGACCCATGTTTTGCGGTACACACATAAGTCCCTTCAGGATTCTCAATCTTGTCAGTTTTCACTTTAAATCCAATTTTGGGGTCATACACCACAGCGTCTGAAGACCGGACTTTCACTTTCCTCAAAACATCCTACAGGAATCAGATTAGAAATTGCACTGATTGTAAAAAGTGTAACTTACCCTCTCGGACTTGTCCAAAGTAACTGCAGCATTCGGGTTGGACACAGAACAAGGGATGGTCAGAGTCGTGTCATTCTTTGGGAGGACAATATTGTGACCGGTGAAAGAGGTAAAAAGATTGGCCCCTGTAAACAACAGTCATTCTCGGTTAATTGGGCAAATAGACACAAATAAGATGAGCTAAATACCTGGGACGTAAATGTAGAAGAAAGTAGACGAATCCACGAACTCTGCTGGGGAACACTGATACTTTCCCGTATGATGCTCTTTGAGAGGACTGATGAGAATGGTGGCAGTAAAGTCTGACGATGTTTCCCCATGATTTGTGTTCATTCGAGAGTACTTATTCGTCGCCGTGTATTCTGGTATCCCGTTTCCAGAGTAGATCCATTGGACGGGGTAATTGGCCATGCAGTCCAGCCTCAACTTTTCTACATTCTCCACCGTCGTCTCATACCTGGAGTCTATTTTTGTCCATGGCCTTAGTCTATTGCTGGTGCTGTCCACGGAGTATATCCTTGCGGTGGGGAGATCTAACTCTCGCTGAACCCTTTGACCTTCTGTAACAGTCCCTAAAACTAATCCTAGCAGAACTAATGAGAGATTTCTAAGATTCATGACTTTGAAGAATAAGTTTCTTCCTCTCTTTCCTTTTGTTCCACCTTATCCTTGGGAAAAATTCTCAAAGCAAATGAAATAATGAGTCAGTTGGGACGGTTGGAAGGAACTGAGGGTTACCCATGTCACCCTGTCTAACTTATATACCTGGTTTGGTTCGCCAATTACTAATGTCATTTTGCAAGTAAAATAACTCAATCAAATCAGTGGCAAAAAGTGGCATCTCATTTGAATACTGGTTACATAGGACATTGGCAACAATAAGGATGACTAATCCAAAGTCGTTGGAAACATTAACGAGTTTAAGATGACGAAAAGAACAATGAGCAAAAGTTAAGTTAAATAGTAGTCCTTTCTGATGATTTCTGCTGGCACAATCTCCAATCATCCATGCTGCATATGCGACGTGTGTGGCACATAGCACATAGACCTATGGTCACAATTCAAGTAGCTTGTTTTCTTAAAGCGACAATAAATAAGCAAATAAATAACAATCTAATTAGCATTGGATGGTTGGTGATGCATCATCATTTTATATTTCATAGGAATTCTGCGAATATCACCTTCGGCTATTTTATTTATTTCAATTTCGCATCAAGTTTGGCTGGCTATGAGCATGGACGCGACAAGTCACAAGATTGTTCATCTTAGCTTTACACGGAGGAATAATACAATATCTCTTTATGCATAACTGAAGAAAAAGATAAGTACCTAAATATTAATTCCATTGTTGAGACTAAGTTCTTTCTGAATGCCCTCCAGTTGACCATTGTAGTCGGGCTTAGCAAGATAAAGCTTGACCAAGGTTTACAGAAAAACTGGTCATGAATACTCAAGCAACAAATACTAGAGTTGATGGTGACTCATTAATGATGATTAATCACACGTACGACAAGGTTAATGATGTCGTACATATCGTGATGGAGCTATAATAATGTTCAAATGGGAAAAACAAGGATAACTTGAGAAAGTATATCTATGCACTTTCTCCGTACTTTGTATGTGCTCGTATATATTTGTCAATCGTAGATTAATTTGTCATCTTCCTGTATTGCATTTATTGATTACAAGGGGTCTTTTGAATCAAATTTTGGGTCGTATGAAAATTGGTGACAACAAATATTTGTCATAGAGATCTGTCAAGACTTCCTTTCTTAATCTTAATCAGACCTGTTTTTTACGCACGTAGACGAGACAGATAATACAAAGGAACGTCATCACGTCTGAATAACAAAATTTCATCAACAACATCTTCGCAACATGAGATTAGAGAGAAGCAAAGTTTATTGTTCGATCTACATCTAGAAAGGGATATAATTAAACTTATTAGATATCATAATGTCTCAACTTTCCCCAATTATTTGTATTGCGTGTTCAAGGGGTTGCTGGAGAAGGTGTGGTAGGATCTTCCAAGGCATCTGATATCTTTTTGACAACTTTCTTTGCCCCATCCTTCACAGTGTCCTTTAACTTAGTTGCACCCTTCTTGATCTTACTCCAGAGACAGCCTCCTGTTGTTGTTTCGTGCCCTGACTCCGGCACTGGGGTAGCCGCAGGTTCATCTTCTGCAGTGACCTAGCAATTTTTTGACGGTGAGAATAAAATAAGGCTTTTGTCTTATGCATGTCTTATGAATGAACAGTACCGGGTTGACACTTAAAGCTAGGATGATGGATAGAGTTGCGACGCACAAAATTGCTGCCTTCATTTTGAATTTTGTTTAGATGATCAACTACGCTGCGTTTTAAGAAATGTTTTCGTGATTGTCAGGATCATTCAGGTATATATAAACTTTTACAACAATGGCTTCCGTGATTGCTCCAGAGCAACATTTATAGGCATCAATGGTTATCATGCTAAAATGCGTGACAGATTCCAATGGAAAGATCATATCTTGCTTAAAAAATATTATCTAATGACGTTCGACGATCAGAATAACCTTCAACAATCTAATGTACCAGCGTCCGTGACCTGAGCAAGGCAGGTGTCATCAAAATAGAAAGTTATGAAATCTCAGAGTGCCCCAAAGTATCCACTGCAGGGAATCCCTACGACGAAAAGTCTAGTGTTCTACCATAGCGACGACGCATCTATGGTTCCAAATGTCAATTAAAGCATGCATACAGTCATTCCGTACATTTTTGTCCCATGCAGTGTGTTTATTTTGAAGATAATGGAATGTTTAAAACATGAACATTCAGATTTTAGGGAATACTCTTTTCGTGCTTCAGCAACCACTCTTTATTCTGTTTTCCTCCAGCAGAATAGTTCCCAATCTGTCCATCCGATCGTACAACTCGATGACACGGAATTATCAATGGAATGGGATTCTTCCTCATTGCAGTTCCTACAGCCCTCGATGCTTCTACATAAAGGCAGAGATACCTTAAGTAACGTAATGAAGAAATGTCGTATAGTTGTAAAAGCTTACTTGGATTGTCCACTTCCGCTGCTAATCCAGCATACGTAATCGTCTCTCCAAAGCCCACACGAGTCGCCAGGGTCATCCACACCTTTCTTTCAAACTCCGTATAATTGTCCCCGAGGCAGAAGGAAGGAAGATTCTTGGGCAGTTGATTCGGCTTGCTAAAGAAGGCTGTAAGCCATGAAATCCCAGCGCTAAGGGGTGTGTCGTCGCCATGGCTTCCCTTCCTACAATTGGATGAGCAATCGATGTACATATGTTCAAGGTCAAAAGGTCATAGGTGTACCATTGTTACTTACAACGATGCCAAGTTCTCGGAAGTCTCCACTGGACAAACGTTTTCATCCTTGCATTTCCCCGTTTCCTCCAAGAACTCGAGAGAATGGATCCCTTGGCCACATGCCGATAATCCGAAGAGCCCCAAAGGGGTCTTCAGCGTCACCGTTTTCACCGCGACACATTTACCACCCTTAGCAGCCATTCCTCCTCTGTAACTTCTGATGCTACACTGAGAAGATGAAACCAAAGAAAACAGTCTTAAAGGACAAGAATAATAAAAATGTACGCTTCCAATAGAATGACGTTTTGCGAGCGTAAAATCCTCATCAGCTGACCGATTCCTTTGTTTCCAGCAGAGCACAGCCAGAGTATCTGGAGTATGAATTTCCATTGATTGAGCAGTGACAACGACAGAACAATGACAGGAAATAATCATCAATAAAACCAGGAAAGACTAGTTTTATTCATTCGATGTTTATAAAAAGACTGATTACAGTCTGAGATTATGAGCGTCATCATAAAACACTTAAGTACTTTCCTTACATGATATTATTATTTTGTTCTGCATTATAAAAAGGCAATCGTCTTTTCTTCTCGTCCTCCATCTTTTTAACCCCGCTATAATAAAATGCACCCCACACGGCTAAACAACTCCCTCCAAAGTTTAAAAAACTAATTTCCTTGTTAAACGCTAAAATCCCTACAAATATAACAAATACACGTTTTAAGCACCCACCGATAGAATAGCTCAGGGCTGTCAAAATCTTCAATAACAAAAATGCAGCTAGATTCTGTAGAAAACATAAAAACCCGTCAAGTAACAATAATAATAAAACGTGCATACTGAGATTACTAAACAATGCGTGATAATTATAGGCAAATACAGGAGAAAACATTGCAAAACTAAAAAACGCTAGGATCCTCAGCAGTTGAAATGTATGCATTCGGCTCTTTTCAATAAAGATCTTGGAAAACAGATTCTGGAGGGTGAAGAACAGCGTCGACATCAAGGCAATGATCAAGCCCATCGCGTCGAATTCCAGCTCAGTGAGGGATGTGACCATCACACCCGCCGTGATGGGCAGGATCGTCAAATATGTCTTTGTTGAATGTCTTTGGTTCATGAAGAGTCTTGTCAGGAGGAGGACGAAGATGGGGGCCGTCGACTTGACTACAGAAAAGAAGACACAGAGTTATCTTAAGTGATCTATCTAAGGGTACTTATTAGGTTTGTTCCTTACCCGTATGGACATATCCGACCCCCACCTATGAATTTAAATTAGAAATAACGTATTAAATAATATATTTCTGATAATTAAATAAATCTTGTTCGATCGGAAGGGAACATACCCGCCAAAGGGACCAATGCGATGTGACACTTGCCGCAAATTTCCCCACGGCCAAAGGGACGAGGTACCAGAGGTAGCTCCTCTCCACCTTGATCTTCTCATACTTGAGGCTGAAGGAGAAGAGGTTGATGGAGAATAACTGGAAGAAGGTGAGGGTCAACGGGGTCACGGAACTTGTGTTGGAATTTAGGAGAAGGTGTTTGCCTGTAAAAATGACTGAATTAAGAATTTGCAAAGGAAATGACCAAAGACCAAATAACTTACCGAGCACGTTGTTGAAACAGGAGGATCCATACCAAATTGAGATTAAAATTAAAATTTTTATATTTTTCCGTAAAAACATGCTGGCCCAACCTTCCCTAAAAAATCTGCACACAATTTCTAAAATTCTTGAATCCTTACAGCCTGGCACCACTGCCACCCATATGAGCGGGGCACAGATTGCTTCCGGACTTTTACAAATCAGCTGATCCCATCGTGCAAAATTAAAGAAAGATCTCGAGATCATCTCGGCAATTTTTTTTGCCAAAATTATAATTGCCATGCCAACGAAGGACGATAAGTTCTTAGCCTAGAAGATAAGCACAGTAGTTCCCAGAAGGCGAGGAAGTGTCCTTGGTTCAGAAGATCTTATCAAAAAAAGGAAGGGAGGATGGGGAGTTTCCTGAGTGGTCCGCTTGAGACGATTCCAGTGACGAAGGAGCACCCCTTCGTCCTCGAAGTCAGAAAGAAGAAAGAGGAAATGACGGGATGGGAAAGGGTTCGGTTCGCCTTTGTACGAGAGTAAGGGTCAATCTTTCTTCGTCATCCCCTTCTTGCAATTGTCTTTTTTTGTTTTGTTTTGTAGTGAGTTTGGAGACTTTTCGCCAGAGTTGTACAGGGTCAAAGATGCGACGATGCTGGGGACGGTGGCGGGGGTTGTGATGGGTGCCATGGGGAGGGGGAGGGTTGAATACATGGACTTTTTCCGAAGGAATAACGTCACGCAGTTTGAAACGCCGTTGAAGGCGAAGGTATGTAATTATGAAAAGGAATCTGATGATAAATTACTCTGGTATATCTTTACAGTCCGCACTGCAGGACAAGATGTTTTTGGGAATGGGGTCCGGAGCTTTTAGACTTGGATGGAGGATGGGGCTTTTTACGTGTATGTACATGTAAGTTTATATTTCACTTTACTGCCTTTTTCGTAATTATCTGATGCTCAATTCTTCTAATTTCAGTTCAGGGGCAACAGTCATTTCCTCCTACAGAAATAAGCACGGTTTGATGGACCAGGTGGCTGGAGCAGCCACGGCAGGATTTCTGTACAAGTTTAGGGACGGACCGAAGGCAGCGTTTGCGGGAGGACTTTTCGGTATGTTGTTGTTGTACTACGCATGTTTAGTTATATTCGGCTAATTAATTTACCTCTCGTTATGTAGGGAGCCTTATCGGTCTGGTAGCTGGGACTTTGACATTAGGATTAATGAAATTGGTTGGTAGTGATTTTGAATACGCCAACATAGAGTACTACCACAGGTTACAAAAAAGGCTTGAAGCAGAAAAGGGAATTTTGAGGGATGCAAGGGAAAAGGGACACGATTCAATGTGGAATCCGGTGACTGAAGCAACGGACACCACAAAATTAGAAAACCAACATAATTTGTTTGTAGCCGGTATGAAACAACAAATGGCAGAAGAAGCTGCTGCCAAAAGAGCGAGTGTAGTAGTATCATCCACCCAAAGCAAAATCCCCCATAATGACAGTCTTAGTAATACCAAAAGTGCTATCGAGGAAAAGAAGTAAGAAAAATAGTTTTGTGTAGTGTCCTTTCGATGCAAGTTTAATTAGTCAGGAAAATGACGCAAAGACGGAGACAATCTAGTCAATACTTTTTCACCAATTGTTCATAGGTTGTTGTTGTTACAAATAAAACAGACGAAAACTGGCGTGGTAAATTAAACGAAGACTTTTTATTGCAATTGTTCCATTCTTTGGTTTACGATAGCGCCTTACATAAAAGGATCCACGATATGAACCGGTTGTGATGACAACCTCTGAATACTGACATAAGTAAAGTTATTATGCACAATTTTATGAATGAGTACCCCTCAGATTTAAAGCTAACACGGGGAAATACAATTTCTACCCACACCCACAGCAACATAAATAAATTACAAGTACAAACCAACCAAGCACTGCAGATTGTGTATGGGAACGAAGGCAAAATCAGCAGATTGAATAAATAAATAACAGGTACAACAAATTTTGGAATCCAAATTGCATATAAAATGTACACCGTTGCCAAAATTATGCATTATTGTCCTCATCTCCACTATTTGCAGTCTTCGTAATTCTTTTGGCTCCCCGATTAGCTGGCCCTTTTGGTTTAGCGAACTTAGGCCGATTTAAACTTTTGGTAGGATGTAATTCTTCTTGCAAAAAGGCTTCCGTCAACTCCTCCCCGGAATCAATTTCAATCTACACAAAAGCCATCATCACTATCTCAGACATTGAACCTATGACTTGCTTACCCTTTTATCCACCATTAAACCCAATTCTGCCTCCATGCCAGCGATGAGTGGTCCCTTACAACTGGAGTACAACATTCGCTCCTTTATGCTACAATTGTATCCAGGCATGGAGTAAACAAATACTGCAACAATACAAATAAAGCAAGACGTTATCAATCAGCACAAAAAACACAAGTATTTGCACTGTTGGTCAATTCTACGTACTGGAACTTTCCAAGTAATCGCCTTCGTGTGTGTGAGGGAACCAAAATAAATGGTAACGAGCGCTTGAGTCTGGAATTCGGTTTTTTAAATTGTCGACACCGGTGTCTCCACTTTGTATTGTCACGTCGATGACTTCCTTATCTATGTCTGTGAAAGAAAGAACATCAGTGGTTAGTCAGAACATGATGAGGGACAAAAACTACAAATAATCTAATGTAGAATATTACCAATTTTGAGCTGGGCATACGAGATCTGTTTGTCCTGAAATTTCTTCACGGCCGAATATGCCCTGTCCGTCATTGGGAACATAACCCCTTTCAACGTTTGTTGTTTAGTATCAACCCCGATATCAATATTTGTCTCAGTTCTCTTGATCTCGGCCAATTCTTCCTCTGCCATAGTCAAAGGCACTGGAGCGTCCTTGTTCTTCTTTATTTTTAAGTACCCCTCCCAAGTGGCTTCTTCCTGAATTAGGGGATAAAAATTATTGTATTGTACCGCTTCGTTATCGTTCGTTGCTGAGCATACCATTGAGGTGGCAAAAACTTCTTCCTTTATTTGGGCTGCCCCAAATTCCGTCCTAAGGGTAGCCTTCGTGGAGGCGTAGAGCATTTTTTGCCTTACAGGACTGTTCTCTGGGGACCATGTAAAGAGCAACCAGGTGTACCCTCCATTATCTTTAGTATCGAGCCTGAAAAGATAATAATTCCCCTGTCTTTTGACAATAAAGAGCAAAACTGTTAGAAATACCTAAATAAAATATAGCATGGTTGGTGTTCCTGAAGAGATGGCCGAATCTGTCCATAGTCCTTTTCCCAAGTGTCCTTCTTTGGTTCAGCATATTCCAGAAGTGCCAGCTCCTCTAAAAAATTACAAATCAAATGATCCTCATTGATGACATGACAAGAATGAATCAAATGCACTTTTTTTTATACCATCGACAATTCCTATTTTAATTAGTCGTACATTCCCATCTCGACACTTTCCAAAAAACCCTCGAAGGCCATTGTTGGCTGAAATAAAAAAAATACCAACATAAATGTCAAAATCAAAATGCAATCCAAAACAAAAGAGGTTTTAGTTAGTCACCTTTGATTCCTGTTTGATGGGACATTTTTGATGAACTCAATTAAATGTGTGAGAGGACCGATAATGAAATAATGTGATTCTACTTATTCCAAATCACGACAGTGAATAAATTAAATGGAAGACAGAAAGGATTCTCGAGTGATAATTAATTTTTACAACATTTTGTATCCAAATGTGTGGCAGCGATGAAGTGAAGTGAGCACAGATTTTTAATCACTTTCTTATCTCTGCACTTGAGTTTCAGTCAGTCAGTCGAGTCGGAAGTGAGAAAAGTATTCGACGTAGAGCAACCATAAAGTTATGATTGGGGCACAGTGATAATCCTATGAAATGTTTGTAGATAAAATATTATTTTACTTTGTCATCGTGTATCCGTGGTTGACGACGATGGTGAATATGAATCATGAAATTCAATGTCAGAAGAGACACTCAAAAGAATGCTAAAAATGATAAGACGTGGATTGCATACGTGTATGACTTGACTTTCACCTATTGGCAAAACTGTAATTGTCTCTTATCTTCCGGTTGACGGTTGAGAATTAGAGATGAGTCTTTTTCTGATAGATAACCATGCGATATGCGATCCATTATGTATTACATTTTTATGTTCAGGTTTAACCACGCCAAATAAACACACATACATTAAAAAGAATTTGAGCCAAGGAACGTTCGACATTTAAAAATTATATGACTAAAGTATTTCCTGGTTTAAAACAACTGCTTGTTATGGAGAAGCATTTTTGGCATGGTAAAGATATGCATGCATGGGAAAATTATTATTAATGAAATTTGACATCTCCAGAGAGAGAGAGAGAGAGAGATAAAACTCCCATAACCTTTAATCTTCTCTCTGGTGACATTTAATACGTTTTGTAGAAATGCATATTTGGAGCACATAACATAGATCTCATTAATGTGACTCATGCGATATGAAAAATGCTCATGGAACAGACCCATGAAGAAGAAGAAGACAAATGAAATGAAATTATTATCTATCAAGAAGAACAGAGAGATAGGTTTCTTTATACGGAGTTGGACGAGTGTCAGTCTTTCTTGGTTCGACGACTATAGACAGTCCAGTGTTGAGCAGTGTGGTTTCTTTCAACATTGAACATTCAATAAAAAGGATTAACACCCTCTGGCTTTTTATATCCTTTCTCCTATCCTCCTGTCTGGTTTTAAAACGCAGATATTTTAATTGTTTTTATTTCTCTTTTAATTCTTTCCATCAA
>JAQIWU010001988.1:0-13886 GCA_034696445.1 Isotomiella minor
CTCATCTCTGTAAGCAAAGAAGTTTGTAATTAAGATGTTATCACCATTTCATTCGTCCCATTTTGGATTATTTATAGAAACAACCTTCTGAATTTTTTCTAATTTATGGAATTGACTACTAATAACTATTTTATATTTTTGTCACTACATTTTGGGGCACACTGCAACAATGCATATGAAAGAATGCCAATTCTATAATCTTTGGTATATATTTTCTGAAAAAGCATGTTATTTTGCAGCATTTTTGCAACTTGCCCCAATTGTGGTTCACAAATAATATACCATACAACATCAGAGGTTCAGCAACTGATGGATTATGTTGCCAAAAAATAAAAATTCGCAAGACAAAAGCCAAGAAGGCACGCGTGTCTGTTTCGTGTGGGTAAACGGTAACATCAGGTTAATTATTGCATTTTTGCAATCGTACCTTGGCACACGCAACCTCACGCACATTTTTGTCCCGATGAGTTGCTTTCTGCCTGCGCATTTCGCAGTTATTCCGATTTTTTAATGTCCACAACTGGACATGAGACAGAACATGTTTTCATTACTTTAAAAGTAAGTTGCCTTGATTCGCATGCTCTGTAAAACTGAAATGACAAAACTTGTCTTGGGGGCTATTTTTGCAATTTTTTAAATGGTAAAGATGTGCTACTTTTTTCTTTAACGCATTGTTGGTCCCAGGTTTACAAAATCGTGTCAATGCGCAAACTTTTGAGAAGTTGTCCCAATTTTCCCTACTAAAAAGTATTTTATTTCTTTCCCTGGAATTTTTGGAATGTATGTAATTAGCTGTACTGAGCCTTCTCCATTCCAAAAAGGTTTGAGATTGTAATATATTAACAATAGAAATGGAAAAATATTAAGTTGCTTCGTATGTCAAGTTTAAAGTCGAAGGCGAGGGTCGGTTTCGAGGTATTATAGGAGCAAATGATGATACCCTCTTCGTACCAGTCATGTTTATAAATTCCATGTCATCATCGTCTTCATTCTTCAGTCGTCGTGGTCCAGCCCATTGACAAGGTGTGCGTCTTATTTGTGCGTAATCAGTGCTAACCAGCCTTGGATCAGGCCAGCAATAATTATAGCTATTATTATAAGCAGACGCTATAATTGCCAGAGTGAGCTCTATTACCCACTCATCGTCATTCCATCTCTCTCTGTGGTTCAGCTAAAAGGTTGACTAATTGCCGATAATCGTCGCATCAAGTTTATCGTATCATAATAACATGCAATTAAACTTCTCATCGCGTGGTAATTGAAAAAAGGCATGCGTTAATAAAGACTGTACGCACCAACAAGAAACTCGACGCATCGTTAGCATTTTATACTTTGTTCATTATGATTTTTGCAGGCTACAGAAGACGCTTACAAGTGTCCAGTAGTGCCACCACTTTGTTCATGATCCGTGACAAAATGTTGGCTTCTTATCGTCTTCCCAAATTCAAAAATGAAGTTATCATCCTTCTTTCGATTCTTTTCACTTTGATGGACGCTGGAGGATTGTTGCTGTTTGTGAAGGGGCAGAGTAGGAATCCATTCAGGGTGGAGAGGTCCAGTCTTCCAGGTCCAACATACCCCATTGCCGGACTACCCTTATTTGATGAACATACCAACGGACTTCTCATCCTTCGACATAAGTTTGTCCTTCGGTTTCAACTGAGATGCATCCTCCTAGGGGCACCCTGCGACGTGATTGGACGGTGGTTGAAACGTAAGGCATTATTGATCATGGCATTTTGTGAGAATTATGACGTTAAATAATCATGCAGCTCGGGTGGAGAAGATTATGGTGGAGAACAAGTGTGAAGCGTGCACACCCACTCAGGAGAGGCTGGTGACCCTGTGGATGGACGCATTCGTACAAAGGTTTCCTGAATTTTGGAGAGCTGCTATGGCCAAATATGTGGAAAATATGGGCATCCCACTTCCGCCAGATGAGAAAAACAAAATGGTTCGAATGCTGGGCACTTATCCATAGAAGATGACAATCCTTCGCATTTGTGCTCAGCACGTTAAAAATGCGTTTCATAAAGGAAATATCTCAACGTGCCCCAATACACGTTTGTCCATGTGGATATGGGCCGTACTGGTTTGCCTGTCCTCATTAATTTATTTAATTGCAAACTACCACCATGCGGTTACCGAAGTACAGCCTTGTATTATCTGTGGGGTTGTTAGTCTTGATCTAATTAATTAGTTGAAATCCGGTCTTACTTTCCTTCTTTTAATTGCTTTTATGCGGAAAGTAGCCAATAAATTGCCAACGCCAACACTGTTTTATTACTGCACCACTGCCATTGTCAATATCCTTCAGGCTCAGTTTCTTTCCAAAAATAAACGTTTTTATCAAAATGCCAATTTCACATTTGATGGGAGACTCGTTTTACCAGCCCCCTACCGAAGGTAGCACTGACGACGATGACATGGAGCACATCACTACTGCACTAACTGCAAGTCATACGTTACTACCATCATCAGCTAAATAGATTATTTACAACGATCTGATTATTAGCATGGACTCAGGGTGTCACCCTCCACCAACAACCACCCTCCTCTTCAGCAGATCTCCTCCCAGACTCACAAAACAAGGTATGTCCTCATTGACACTGATGCAGGGACGGAGGACGCCTGGGCCCTTTTCATGGTACTCTCTGCCCATCGCTTTAACAAGGAAAGGGTCAAGATTGTAGGGATCACCACCATTTATGGAAACACTTCAGTTGAAAACGTTGGAGCAAATGTGTCTCGCGTCCTGCAAACGGTGGATGAGCAGAGCGTACGTAAAAATGAAAGTTTTGAGCCTATATGACTACCAATTCACTTATTATCACAGATCCCAGTTTATCCTGGAATGAACAGTTCACTCGTAGGGAAGTTTGTCCATTCTGGCGACCCATATCATGGCGTTGATGGCTTTGGCGATGCCAACTTGGAACATGTACCAGTGATGGCGCAGCATGAACACGCTGTTGAAGCCATCATAAAATATGCAGATATGTACCCAGGTACAAAATATATAAATGCTTTGAAGTGTGGTTGACTGATGAGGGTCTTAAACATATACCTAGGGGAATTAACAATATTGGCCCTGGGTCCATTGACCAACTTGGCCATGGCTGTAAAACTTAGGCCCAACCTGAGGAACTTGGTGAAAGAGATTTACATTTTGGGTGGAAACATGGAAGGCGTTGGGAACGTCACAGTTTCCAGCGAGTTCAACTTTTTTGTGGACCCTGAAGCCGCACACGCCGTGTTGGAGGACTTCCAACCCTGCCCCATCTTCATCCTTCCGTGGGAGACTTGCATCAAGTTTGGAACATTTTCTCACGTAAGTACATAATTAAGTGTGTGGGGCACCATGACACAGTCATCCAAATCGTCTTCTTTTCTCAGTCATGGCGTACCAACGTCGTGGGCAACATGCACACCCCTGAGATGCTACTCCTAAATCAGATCGAGGACAAGATCTTATCCACTTATCGGGACAACTGGCTCGTGAGCGATGCCATCCTCACGGCTTGTTTCCTGAATCCGAAGAAAGTCATTCGAAAGAAGGAGTCCTATCATTGCGAAGTGGAATTGACTGGATCCCACACTCGTGGCATGTTGATTGTGGACAAGGCATTTATGAAACAAAAGCCTTCAAATGTCACTCTCATCACAGAGATTGATCGGGACATGTATGAGGCCATGCTTGTTTGGGCTATTGGGGGCAAGACGAGAAAAAGGACTCATCAATAGTACAAGTACCTTCTAACCACATTTATTTGTACGACTAGTGTAGGTACAATAGCGAGGATCACAAAAACTGTCAATAGATTTGACGGGAATGTTATATTCTTGGAACTACTATACATATTTATAATCTCTTCTTCTATAGCTTATCCATTTCTGTTTTCATCGCATTCATTAAACTTAGTAAAGACATTGCATCACGAGACATATCCCCTGCTTCCTGTTCCATAGCGCCTTCTATCCTTCTTAGGCCGCCCTTGTCGTCAGGTACATTGGTACTACTTCCCAAAGGTTCAGCAGCAGGAGCACTTGATGATGATGCTCCAGAAGCTTCTTCTTTCAACCCTTTCACGACTTCCCGATTGGAATGTAGTATCTCAAGCAGGGTCTTCTGAATCGTGTCATTCCGAGACTCAATCTGATCAAGGGCTGACTGCAACTGGTCAATTTGATTGCTCAAGGCTGAGATTTCTTAACAAAAATAAAATATGATTGATTTTACCACAAGTAAAGTTGGCATCAAAAGTACAAGTATAGTGAAATGTCTTTTTACCTGTACCTTCATTTCCAAATTCGCCCTCATCTTCAAAAATATTTAAGTCCTCATCCACAGCTACTTCCGCCACTGCCCCCTCCCCCTCGTCAACTGGGACGTCATCATCGCTTCTGGAAGGAGATGATGTGGATGTCCGACATCTGTCCATTCTGTCCTTGTCCTCTTCAACACGTTCAAACATACTGTCTCTGAGACAGCAATTAGAAAGTGGGTGGGGCAGGAGAAGAAACTATCATCCACCTCGGTCAGTTGTGAGACTCTGGATTTTATGAACTTGGCGGATTGCGACTTCACCGGACGAATCGGAGCTGGGCTCCAAGCCAGCCACCCTCCCTCCATCCAACACCTCAGATTCTCCACCACACTTGGATGGGAAAGAGGCTGGGATGGGAAAACTTGCATCCTTCCTTTCCCACCTCGTGGGCCATCGACTCTTCCAGTGATTCTGTGGGCTGTTTAAACTTTGAACGACGCTCTTCTTCTCTCAACATCAAGTCGTGGTGGTGTTCATTCACTCTCTCTGCCGGTCATTTCTTTTGTCAGTGGAAGAGTTGACGTTGGCCATTTGAGACGTAGTTATAAAAGTACGTTGGAGTGAGTATCAAATAAAAAATTATATAATTTTCAAAATATATCGAGAGTATCTCTTTTCACAATTAAATTCGAAATTGAAGAGTCGAGTTGGATTTTGTCAAGTAGTTTTTGTAGGGCCAGTAGTAGACAGACAGTCCGGTAGCTAATCATCATTTCTTATCCCCCCTTCCTTCTTAGTCTTATCTAGCCAAAACACATCATCATCGTCATCACTTTAAAACCTTACGAGGAGACCAGGGTCCTAAAATAATCCAAGATGGCGGACGCAGATGACCTTTTAGACTACGAGGAGGCGGAGGAGACGGAGCAGACTGTGGTGGGGGCAGACGGAACAGATGGGACGGTGGCCAATTCCAAGAAGGAGGTGAAGGGTACTTATGTCTCCATCCATTCATCCGGGTTCAGGGACTTTCTTCTCAAACCGGAAATCCTCAGGGCCATCATTGACTGTGGCTTTGAGCATCCCTCAGAAGGTAAGAATGACAAAACAATATGTCCTTTGATAAGTCACTTTTGACTTCCTTCTTAAACTTTATGTGATGAGAGTGGAGGTAACCATTCGCGGTTTCAACCTGAATTAGTGTGTGGGCCGTACCATGTCTGATTTTAAGTTTAACTGTTTAAAAAATCTTGAAAAGCCCATCAACATATTTTCATATTGTCATTCTTTTTTGTCACTTTCAGTTCAGCACGAGTGCATCCCCCAGGCAGTGTTGGGAATTGACATTTTGTGTCAAGCCAAGTCGGGTATGGGTAAAACAGCAGTATTTGTCCTCGCCACGTTGCAGCAGTTGGAGCCGGTGGATGGACAGGTGTCCGTCTTGGTCATGTGTCACACTCGGGAGTTGGCATTCCAAATATCGAAGGAGTATGAAAGATTCTCAAAGTACATGCCCAACGTCAAGGTACGCACTATTTCTATTTCTTGGTTTATTTTCGATCATAAGAATGATGAGATTGCTTTGGTGTACCATTCGCGGTTTCAACCTGAATTAGTGTGTGGGCCTTGCCAAGTCTGACTTTCGTTTCTAGAAATTAATTTAGTTGGTGATTGTTTGAAATTACCAGTTTTACTAAAAGTTGATTTTTCCGCTTTATTTAGGTTGGAGTTTTCTTTGGTGGACTCCCAATGGCTACCAATGAGCAGCAACTGAAGACGAATTGTCCACACATCGTGGTCGGCACCCCTGGAAGAATATTGGCTCTGGTGAAGGCGAAAAAGTTGTCCCTCAAACATGTCAAACAGTTCATTCTTGATGAATGTGACAAAATGCTAGAGGCATTAGGTAAGAGTTCAGTGACATAATCATTTATGTACCGACGATTTACCATATTTTTCCTTTTGTTTGACAGACATGCGGCGAGACGTGCAGGAAATCTTTCGCAACACGCCTCATGAAAAGCAAGTCATGATGTTCTCCGCAACCCTCAGCAAGGACATTCGTCCCGTCTGCAAGAAGTTTATGCAAGATGTAATAATTTCGACTAATTCTTTTTCCTTTCCCTTTCCTACTTCTTGAAGTGAGAAACAAATCCTAGTGGAAGTGTAAATATGATTCGTTCTACTACAGCCTATGGAAGTGTACGTGGATGACGAAGCGAAGCTCACTCTTCATGGACTTCAGCAACACTACGTCAAGCTAAAGGAAAACGAAAAGAACAAGAAGCTCTTCGATCTATTGGATGCCCTTGAGTTTAATCAGGTTCTTATTACATATTTTGCTAAATGTCTACTTCTACTTGTTTACTTTTTCGAAAATGATGAATTTGTTTTTGGTTCATTCGCGGTTTCCGCCAGAATTAACGTGTAGGACTTAACCTTGTCTGATTCTATTTTATTTATTAGTCATACTTAAAGAAATAGTTGTAGTATTGACTAGTTGAATCAACCCGTATGGTTTATTGTCATAGGTGGTGATTTTCGTGAAGTCTGTACAGAGATGTATGGCCTTGGCGCAGCTTCTTGTTGAGCAGAACTTCCCTGCCATTGCAATCCACAGAGGGATGACACAGGAGGACCGTCTGGCCAGGTACCAGCAGTTCAAGGATTTCCAAAAACGGATTCTTGTGGCTACCAACCTTTTCGGACGTGGGATGGATATTGAGAGAGTGAACATTGTGTTCAACTACGACATGCCGGAGGACACGGATACCTATCTACATAGAGTGGCACGGGCAGGGCGATTTGGCACGAAGGTGACCTTTTATAATGAACTTTACTGATAGTAGCTTAGCTTCTTCAACATGATGATAACGAGATAGGGACATATGAATATTTGTGATTAAGAAAAATCTTGAACTCTCTCTTACTGATCCATATAAATAGATCAATCGATGTAAATGCCATGTCATAATCCGTTTTTATTAATCAACTGTGTTTTCTTTTGATTGACAGGGTTTGGCGATAACATTCGCGAGTGATGAGAACGATGCCAAGATTCTCAACGAAGTGCAGAACCGATTTGATGTGAACATTACTGAACTGCCCGATGAAATTGACCTGTCGTCTTACAGTAAGTGTTTATACTGTCTCCCCTATTTTTGCTTTCTGTTCTCTAATTAAAATCATTATTTTTCTAGTTGAGGGGCGTTGAAAGAAAACTGATTGGTCTCAATTGAACAAGTTGTTGATTGCATCGGCGAAATACCTCTGCTAAGACATAACAGGATTTTTCTAACAGTGGACGTCTAATTATTAATCCATAAAAACGTGTGCATGAATGGCAAATAGAATTCAATTGCAAATAGTTAGATTAGATTCGATAGATAAATTAGGTTCTTGCTGTACACACTCCATTTTTACAAGAGGAAATAAGCGTAGATTAGATTTCTAAATTCACAGTCGATTCGATATATGAAAGAACCACCTTCCACCTTCTGTGCTATGTTACGTTGTTGTTATATTACTACACTTGCTTTTTTTAAAAATAATACAAAATAAATCCGGTATTGATATAGCCTTATCAATACAAAAGCACAAAAAATGTAACTCTCGTCCTTGCATAATTGCATAATTGTAAATTTTAGTTGTCAAGGGTTTCCTTTGCTTGCATCTTTTCGTCTCCGTCTAAAAAAATCACTAGACTCGAAAAATAAACGGTGTCCGTTTAGTATTTTGTCCAAGCTTTGAAAGAAAAAGTCATGGAGGACGGTAGACCATCAAGAATTCCACGTTTTGTGCAACTTCGGCCAGACCCTGCGCCAACTTCGTACGCCAGTATGCATCTTCAGCAGAAGAAATATCAAACCGGTGCGGAGAGAACTCCTGCTGCTTCTGCTTCCAATCTGAAGAGTCCAAGGGCAAAAAAGCAACCTCCAGTCAGATCTTTTTCTGGAGGTATTTCTTCTTCATACACATACACATACCTGACTAATGATTGTACTGGACGTTAATACTAATTTTGCACTGACACTTTATTCAACCAGGAGACTGCGCATCAACTTCATCTGCACAAGTCGGTGTGGAGGTATCTCGACCCATGCCCCATGGAATGGACCTCGAGCTTACCTATCGTGGATGTGAAGAAAACTTGGATTCAACGCCAGCAGAGGTGATGACTGAAGAAGTGAAGAATCCAGGCGAGCAGCTTCTTTTCTCAGAGCACATTAGGATAACTCATACCGCCTCTGACAATGAAAGCTCAGCAGGAGACACTGAAGACGAAGAAAGCAACACCACAAATACAGCTATGACGTTCTTATCCGAAGGACCAATGTCATGCCGTACAACCGGACTTCAGGTACCGGCAACAGTTCGTTTGTGCACACAAGATGATGGTGAGATTTGTGGGAAAATGCGACTCTGGAACAAATCAGACATGAGTTATGGCTTCAAGGTATGCAAACTCCAAATAACATGCATTACATGCTTGTGTGACAGAATAATGTCAGTATGCGTCTACAATTTTAGATCATGATGAACGACGCTGCTAGATCAGAGTACACGGCTTCTCCCAGCTTCGGCTACATTCATCCATTCGACATGCAAATGATTGAAATTACTGCAAAAACAACTGGATTCACAAACTTGATGGCTGCAAATGATGTCTTCATTGTGTATGGCATTGGAATACCCACGAAGGGGAAATTGACAGAAGATACGCTGGCGAGATACTTGAAGTTAATGTACCAAAAATATCCTCACATTGGAGAAAAGCAGACTTGTTCTCCAGTGATTGCACCCATACTCGGACCCCGCAACCCTGAAGACTTTTTCTGTCGTGAGATGCTGATGAAAATGTTCAACTCCGTTCAAGGAACTCGCTGTGCTATCTTCGAAATGAATGAAGCTATCAACACAAAGAAGACTTGGCAGAAAACTCTGTTCTTCTTCATCGTCGTGGGAGTCATCTTCGCGTCCCTTTCTCTTTCTCTTTACACTATGGGGGCAGAAGACATGGCACCGAAAGTTGATCCTATCAAAGAGAAAGATGAAGCCCCTGCCTGGTTCCATTGGTGCCGAATGTGGTCTAAGACTTGCTAAAAACGCTTTTTACTTGCTCTTGGTCAACCAAATCTGTTGCTTACATGTATTGCTGTGATTAACTAGTAAAACTAGTCTACATGTAAAAATATAGGGCGATTATAACCATGTAATAAAAATTAGCTAGCTACTTTTGCAATTAATTTTCATAGCCTAAATCTCATTTTGACTTCTTGTCTTTATCAAATTCTGCCGTTGGAAGTAATTTAACCTCCTTTCCACCATTCTTTCCGGCTTCCAATAGCTTTCTCATTCCTTCCAAAGGTCCTAATCCCTCCGCCATATGAGCTTCCTCATCCTTCACTGACGGCTGCATGGTCGCGGGGAGTGAAGACTTGATCTTGGCGTCGCCTTCGTCCTGAGCCTTCTCCCCAATCACAATACTTCCAGTTCCAAAGCCTTTATCGATGACCCCTTTATTTTTGAGCAGCTCTCTAATGATTGGAGTGTTGTTCAAAAGGGAGACGTCCAACCCCAGGATGCCCGTCGTCTTTAAGAATCCTTTGAATTTGTCTCGAGTCTCATCGTCATTCACAACGTCTTTGGTATTTTGGTACTTTTGTTCAAGTCCGTGTAAAAGTTGGATTCCTTCCGGATTTGGGAGAGGGCTGCAATCAAGTATTTAGCATTAGATTAACTAAAGTCAGCCACCCTTTGATTTTTAACCTGGAAATGACAGCCAACAATGGAAGGTAGACTGCCAAAGCACAGAGGCTCAAAACTAAAGAAACTGTTCTTGAAGAGCACGCATCACACCAACTCCAAGCAATTTTGGAATTGGAAGTGGTGTATGACCCCATAGTTCTTCGCTGGTAGATCCTCAAAATTTTACCCAATCTTTTTAATATTATTATTACCTCATGGAATGCTGAACCAGAGTACATGTACGTAAGGGTTCTGTATTGTATTCATTAAAACAATGTCCTCATAAAATCCAGAAGTGTGTTGGTGCTTGCTTACAGTCAGTGTTGTGTTATACAATGCATGACATTACATTTGACATTGCTGCTGTGGACATGCATATGTGTGCATCTTTCTGTCTTTTTTGACTTATTTTTTTATTTTGATGGACTCATGTATCAATTATGCAATGTCATTTTATGATCAGTAATCAGTACAATTCTAGACGTTACAATGATTTGATTTGACCATTTGAACCAAATGGTCAAATTATGAAATTATAATTCCTGAGGTTGTTGAGACATTGCAAAAATAAGAGAGATATGCAGAACATTCGGACTATGACATGTCCACTTTTCCAAGACCAATACCCAATAGGTCTCGAGGTAATGTTCTTCTATTGCTCTCACTGATCTAGCTTTAAAACATACTTATCTTACTTGAAAAGGTAAAAGACAAGACTGGGAACTGGGTTCAGGCCACACCCATTGAAAACTCGGTGCTTTTAAATGGTGGTCAGACTTTGGAAGGAATATAAGCAACACCTGCTTTACAGCTACGGTAATTATTCATAATTTTTCAATGTAATCAGTTCGAGGAGACTGTCTTTTCTCCCCTCATAAAACATTACGACAGTGAGATTGGGAGTTTTACTCCCTTCAATCCCATCAAACGGGATAGGAAATTGTCCTTGCAACCTATATGATTACTGGTCATGAATTTCACACATAAAAATACAAAATTCCTTGTGGAAAAGCTTGCAAGCCAAAAATATATATAACATAGGTAATTCCATTGCATCAACCATGAGTCTCAGCGTGCCCCCATCTTGTTTGTCCAAACACTTTCTCCACTTTTAAAGATGATCTGCTGATCTGCTGGAAACATGGGGAAAAGTGAAACTGGATGGCATCATTCCTCTGCTTGAAAATTTCAACCACTTAACAAAAGCAATAAATGATAAAGTAGATACATTCCTTTCTACGTTGACATTTCTTTGTCATTTTATGAAGCATTGTTGCAAAGATCGTTAAAGCGTAATGGCCTTTCATGCCGAAGAAAAACCCAAGGTTTTCGTCCCTTTTTGCTTGCTGTACGTGAACGAATAATACAATATTCCGTTGTTGCAAGAAGCAGCAAAAAGTACAAAATGATAAAACTTACACCCTTGTCCGCCTTCCTGCTGCTTCTAACCGTGGCTGTAGGGGTCCAACAAACCACCGCAGAAGAAGCCATGAACGACACAAAGCCAAAGGTTAAGGGGGCGGAGTGGGAGGGCGTGGAGGTAAATCCGAATGAGGTGGTTCAAGTAAAAGAAGGAGCTGTTCTCGGGAGAGACGGGGACCACACCGGTGTGGACCCAGCAGTTGGAGTCCAACCCGAAGTAGACGTGGCAGGAGACGAAGGGACCAAAGTGGCGACGAATGGCAAAGGAGATGGTGGAGTGGTGGATGGTGGAGTGGTGGATGGGGTCAACTTGCCAGTGGTGAACGGAAGGAGGCATGGTCGACGAAAGAAGAAGAAGGGTGTCCTGGGAGATACCGTGGCAGTGGAACCCAGAATTGGCCATGGACGTAGGCATGGGAAGCGCAGAAAGGGTGGGAATGATGATGGGCTGGTCGACGTGGACACTGACATTGCACCCATCGGCCGTAGGAGACATCATGGTGATATGGCCGACAATATGGATACCTGGGAGGAGGACTTGCCCGCAGGAAAACGGTCACGTCACGGTCGCAGACGTCATGGAAGCGTGCTGGGACTTGTTTCGACTGGAAGGGGACATCGAGGAGGGCATGGACGAGGGGGCAAGGGGAAAGGGAAGGAGGAGGATTCACCTTCAGGAAGTGGGTCTGGCTCTGGCTCCCCTGAAGTCTAGATGAAGATTCTTTAAAATACACTACTGAGGAATGTCAATTTGGTAAAAATCTTGATTAAATAAATAAATATTTGCATAAACTATCCCCACGTAGTCCGTACCTTGCGTACGTCATCGACATCATCATCATATTCAGTCATTAATACACTGCATTAATGTCTCATTTGGGAAACATGGGTCATTAAGATTTTACGTCTCATTGTTTTCTTCACTGCTCGAATTAACTGAGGACAAGTGAGTAATTACCATCTATCATAATCGTCAATGGCATTGATTTTGCCGTAGAAGAGGTGGGGTAATTTGAGCATCTTAAATATAGAAAGCAATGTGATGGTAGTCATAAAGCCCTCGTGGCTCTCCTCAATACTACTAGTTCTGCACGCGGTAGTGTCCAGTCCACACCCTTGGGAACCCTACAGTGAAAATGAGCCCTTGGACATGAGACAAATGAAGATATTTCACGACAGTGTTTTCAATGGGATAGAAGCTACCCTGGTGAGTGATTTATTACAATATTTGTCATTGAGGTTGAAGAATGCACATGTTATTGTTTCTACCTTGCAGCCTATGTTTGTCAAGATGGCAAAGAAGAAGTTGGAAGAGGATCATAGGAAGACTCATGATACTTTTAAGAGGGCAGGGAGAGCTGGGAGGAAACAAAGTTCAGAAGAAAGTGATAGCAACGAGTCCCCTCGATGGAGGAAGAGTCGATTGTTGACTGAAGCTCCGTCAGAGGAAACAACCTCTTCCCCTGACGGAGACGAGACGCCTTCGGACACCAACCCGTCGGCTGACCTCGCACCACCTCTATCTGTACCCCCTGATCCGGATTTACCAGGCGAGTTCAGGATTATTCCTTAGCCTGGAAGAAAACTGTACCTGGGGAACTTGAGACTGCCTTTATTAGTTTTTATTGAATGTCGCATATTATGAGTATTATTGATTATGAAATAAATCTATTGACTATGACCGCACGTATTTTCAACAATGAACCATTACAAATTGAATGGGGATGACGTCCTTGGTTTTGCCATCATGCATTCTCAAAAATATTTCATTTTGCGTACTCCAAATAGACTGATTATTTTGCAACAATAAAACAACAACAGCATGAAGTCGAGAGATCGAGCCTTTGCCTTGCATCTCTTGATGCTAGATGTAATCTTGCCACTCATGATCATTATCATTGGTAACAGTGGTGACGTGGACGCCAGCCCTCTGGACCTCAATTTGATCAAGGTACCATATAGACTTATTGGGATAGTATATAAATCTTCATCATTAAATGTTTTCTTCTGTCGAGTAGTCAGTGAAGAGAGCCCACCCTGTGAAGAGCCTTAGCATATTTAAAGAAAGCGCTGAAGACCACAATGTACCAGCTAAAGTAGACGTCATCATCCCAAATACATCACAGGCCCCACCCGCAGCATCAGAAGCACCTTCCGCACCGGAAGAGCCCCAAGTTCCTGAGGAAGTAGAAGTCACTCCTTCCTCAGAGGTCGTCCCATCTACGGTACCACCCACATTCGACATTGCACCTATTCCTCCCCTTCCTCCACCCCCTGACCTACCCGCCCCAGCCCCTCCATCGCCTTAGCTACAGGCAACTTTGAGTCCGGAAACGTGGATTTCCCATTTTTCCAAAAATGGGCATGTTGACAATATTTTATAATTAACGCGTTTGACAACACAATGGGACATAAAATAAAACATTCTCGGCCTTCTCTCCGTTCACA
>JAQIWU010001989.1:0-13882 GCA_034696445.1 Isotomiella minor
AAATATAAGGTTACATAACGTACTTCCAGCCTGGCAGACCGTTTCTCACATCCTTGGGAATTGGAGGCAGAGGAGTCCACGGCGAGCACCTTGAATTTATGAAGGAGGGTGAGGTATGAGGAAAGGTAGCCTTTACCACTTCCCACGTCCACCAAGTAGTCGATGGCTTCTACTTCTGCTTTCTCATCCTGTGGAGGAAAAGCCATTTTTCTTATAAAGTCACTCATTACTTCCACTTCGTGAGTCTTCTTGTCTGACATAATTTGGTCGAGTTTGAGCCCCGTTATCTCGGTCGCTTCGTCGTGGAGGCCAAAGCTTGCACTGGAGACACTCAACCGGAACTCTGATAACTGGAGTTTGCCCACTTCCACGACCAAATGTTCCAGACTGGGGGCAGAGTGAAAAGTGTGATGATGATGACTGTCTTGGTAACCCCTCCAACCTCCGTTCACGATACTTCTCACGCACTCTTTCACCTGGCTCAGGGACTTTGACTCCAGATCTTCTCGGAGGGAGGGGGGCAGGAGGGTTTCCCAATAGTTGGACGTGAAGAACTCCGTCAGATGGGAGTTTAGGAAGGGGAGGATGGGGCGGACGAAGGTGGTCAGGGTGTCTAGGGCGCAGTAAACCTTTTCTAGCTTTAGAGCTTTCTCGGCTAATTGGTGACCAGCCATGACACTTTTACTAAATTAAATTAAATTATCTTCAAAAAATTGAACAGACAATCTTAAGAATGCATGCCGGTTCGAGTGCAGCTCGATCTCGTCAGCTGACTCTGGTTTACATTTTGGTAATCTCATCTGGGACATGCACACAGGAATTAAATAAGTTGAACAACTTGTGCAATTAAGAGAGAAGAGACAAGCTGATAATCCAGATCCAGGACAGATTGACGGACAAGGTCGAGGAACAGAAACAGTCGGCACATGTGCACCACATCATCGTGTCTCCAGAAATACGGAATAATGAATGTAATGTAACCAGTCACTCATCAGTTATTGGGCTCGGCAATTGGAAAAAGAGGTAATATTGCGTTAATTTTACACAAGATCTAATGTTTAAGCAAATTATTACTTGTGTAAATTACAGACTGACTCCACTACGTTTTTGCGACTGTCTTGGGACGACGAAAATAGCACCGTTGCGACATTGACATTGCCTAAGCAACCCCTTCTTATCTTTGTCTCTCAAGAATGGCTTTCCGTTATGTTGGGAGACTCAATTTTGGACGTACAAAGTCACTCCTTCCGGGTGCCGAGACAACAACCAAAGTGCTGGTTTCCAGCAGCAGCCAACAGAGATGGGGAAGCAGCTCTTCATTGAATAAAGCGACCTTCAGCCCTTACGACGCTCTGCAATCGGACGCTTTACTCACAGAGGATGAAATCAAGATAAGGGATATGGGGCGGGAGTACGCAAGGAAGGAGTTGATGCCACGGATCCTCCTTGCGAATCGTAATGAAGTCTTTGACCGTGAAATATTTAGAGAGATGGGACGACTGGGAATTCTAGGATGCACCGTAGGGTAATTAATCATGCAATTAAGTTGTCAAGGCGACTTTGGTGTCAAGTTTTGAGTTGATTATTTTAGGTATGGAGGAGTGGAGCCAACGTCAAGCGTTGCTTATGGACTTTTGGCTCGTGAAATTGAGTATGTGGACTCGGCGTACCGTTCTGCCTTCTCTGTTCAGTCCAGCCTTGTGATGTATCCTATAAATACGTTTGGTTCTGATGAGATGAAGGCAAAGTATATTGACAAGCTGAGGTCCGGGGAACTGGTGGGGTGCTTTGGGTTGACGGAGCCAAATCATGGGTCTTCTCCAGGAACTATGGAAACGAGGGCTGTGTTGGATGGGGACTCTTACGTCTTAAATGGTTTGTTAGAGAGGATTTACCTACGTCAGATGGATGGATGGATAGCTCATTTTTTCGTTTTCCTTAGGTACAAAGACGTGGATAACCAACAGTCCAATTGCAGACGTTTTTGTGGTTTGGGGAAAAGACTCTAAAAATGGTGACATCATGGGATTTGTTATGGAGAAGGGGACGAAAGGACTCAGTGCACCTAAGATTCAGGGGAAATTAAGTTTAAGAGCCTCGGACACGGGTATGGTGGTCATGGAAGACGTGAGGGTGCCAAAGTCAAACGTTTTAAAAGTGACTGGGCTCAGGGGACCATTTTCCTGCCTGACACAAGCAAGGTATGTAATTTGATATCATTTCCATGACAACCATGAATCCCATTACATATTTGTCTTTCACATTTACAGGTACGGGATATCTTGGGGAGCTTTGGGTGCTGCAGAATTCTGCTACTCCCAGGCTCTGGATTATACCAAAAACCGCATCCAGTTTGGAAGACCCTTGGCACAGACACAGCTTATTCAGAAGAAATTGGCAGACATGGTCACGGAAATCAGCCTAGGATTAATTGCTTGTAACCACGTTGGGAGGTTAAAAGACAAAGGCGAACTGACCCCTGAAATGATTAGCATTTTGAAGAGAAATTCATGCATGAAGGCCTTGGATATTGCAAGAAATGCCCGTGACATGTTAGGTGCCAATGGTGTGAGTGACGAGTACCACATAATGAGACATACCTGCAATCTGGAAGCCGTAAATACCTATGAGGGAACGAGTGACATTCATGCTCTCATAATTGGTCGCTCTGTGACTGGATTACCAGCGTTTTAGCAATAATGTACCAAGAAAACACTATTTTTGATAGACAAAAGGACCGAATTAAAATTCTATGCACGTAAAGATACGAAGTAGTCTTTTTTATTTTATGTAATTTATAGAAAACAGTCACATCATATGAGAATTCTTGTTCCATGGACTAATCCAGCTATCTAAGAAAGAACCAAAGATCACAACCTTGAAAACATAACTACAGAAGCTTTCTTTGTGTACTGAAGACAGCATACTTTCACTTTTGGAATGCTTTCATCTACACAGCTAGCATTATTATATTCTTATTGTTTGACTTTAACAAAGGAGGATAGGATGACCTCGTGGAGCATCTTCTTTTTTATTGTTCAAATACATCATCCTCCACCTCTGAGTCAGAAATAACTTCAATTGTTGGAGTGAGTGTAAGCAGAGGTGTTCGGCAAATTGCCTCCGCACTCGAGTGACTAGTTCCACCCATGCTAACCTCAAGCTGCATGTAATCCTGGAGCAAGAAAAGGGTGGTAAATTAATTAGTTTGTAGATGATTAAAGACTGTAGATGATGATGGGGTGATACCTGATAAGTACATTGTGTAATAATGTCATCAAAGAAAGTTTTTATGGCGAAGAATGAGGGCCTCTCATTTGGATCCCCTTTCCAACACTCTTTCATTAAGTCGTACCTTCAATTGCAGTGAAAGTCGCACATTGAATAGGAAATAATTTGACAAATGATTGTTTTAAAAGAGTCTCACATTTCCGTCGTTGCAAACTGTGGCTTCCTCAATCGATGTCCTGACTCCAATGCTTGAACAAAATCCGCACTCCAACTGCAGCCATAGTATGGGATTTCTGCGAGTGTGAATATTTCCCAAAGGGTCACAGCACAACTCCACACGTCGGATTGAATGGAAAATTTCATGTCCCTTTGATAGGAAGATATAGGTTTAGCATGACTAGGGGGAAAAAGAGAAAGCACTCACCTCAGTGACTGCAAATATTATGAAACAAAACAGAATTTACTTATACAATCCTATGTTATGTGATGAATCTTTATGTAATCATACCTCAATTGAAATCCACCTCCATGGCATTGGGACCTCCTGGAATGCACAGTTGAGTTTTAATTAGTACTTTTGCATAATTGAATTCCCTTGTTCCATAAGGGCACAAAACGTGACGAGAGAAAGCAGAGGCTTATTATTGAGATAATTACCGAGTCCTCCTTTACATAGTAGTAATCCACAAGCTGGCGTGAGAGACCGAAATCACTCACTTTGGCAATTCTGTCGGATGTTAATAAAATGTTCCTCGTGGCCAAATCTCCATGAATAACCTTTTGGAAAATAGCCCATTATTCATCACTTCATACAAATTGTAGGGGGAATAGGATTGTGGAATTTTCATTTCCCCAAGGCATAACTTTCTCCTACATGAAACATTCCTCAGTGCAGAGCATCGGGAATAAATCATGCAAGCATTCGGATTCGCAGAAATTGTAAGGATTCCCAAGGATTGCATTGAGAAGGATTAAAAGATAATACCAAACGAAGCGTGTGTTTATTGGCTTTATGTATAGCACTACTAATGATGCAGCATAGCACTTTCACTATCTAATTACCTTCTTAGAGCTCAGGAATTCCATGCCCTTTGCAATCTCCCAGGCCCACTAATGTAATGCAAGCGGAAGTTATAAAACTGTAATCAAAAGTTCAATATATCTCTCCACGCTTGACTTGACTTACTTTAATTAAGTCCAATGATAAAATAGTGTTGTCATCTGCAGACTGCTTGATGCTACGCACGGAAGGAAGGAAGTAATAAGAAACCATAATAAAGTCCGGTTCAGTTTCCTCTCTCAAGGCTAAATCAGAAATTGACTACCTTACCTGTACGGAGCTTCCACAATCAGGATGTCATGTTGTATCTGATTTTGAAATTTGTCCCTATACGCCATCACACAAAGAAAGAAAGGGAAGAAGCATAAGTGTGCGTAGGACGATGACGGTATTAAATTGATTACCTACCTGTTGGTTCGAAGGTAATTTTGCAAATTCCCATTAGCACAATATTCCACTGCCACGTACACTTCTCCTGTATAATTGCAATACACTAGTCATTCTACATAACTCTTAGGTACTATTTTGATATGGAGAAAGCACGCTTAAACTCGATTACACGAAAAAGCAATCAGTCACAGGGAAAAGTCTCAAGAGCTTAGTTTGATGGGCTCTTCACACTGAGTGTTGCCCATAAAAACACAAGCCAAGGGTAAACATGCACACACGATTTGACTAGAGAGAGGAGAGAAAGCGTTAATGGCATTTTGTCTCTTCATACCTCTTGCCATCCTTTTGGTACAAGCTCCAATGAGATTCACGACATTAAGATTCTTTCCCACTGTTGCCATTATTTTTAGTTCTGACAGAAGTGATTTTAGGGCCCCTACATCAGTCTTGGTTTTCAAGGTTTTAACGGCCACGTCCATCTTCTCATTCCTCTCATCCGCGTAAGCACCTTTTAAAACTTTCCCAAAGTGACCTTTTCCCAACACCACTGTTTCATCTATGTGCATTAAATAAATCGGTAGGTTCCCTCCCTCAAATTTCCATTTCAAATGTGTGCCACTTAAATTCAAAGTTTTACCCAGAAGGAGCGACTCTCTCCTAATCTCCAGGTAGGAAATGCCCTTGTTGTCAACCTCATTCATCAAAGCAGAGTTGAGGTAATCGTAGTCACTTTCGACTTTCTCATTTCCAAAAATCGTGGCAGGGCGTCGCCTAAACTCGTCTACTTCCTGGGGTGTAAGGAGTTTGCCAAATTTGGACAACTTTCTCCTTAGGATTTTCATCCAGCAGAGACCAAACAGAAGGCAGCAGAAGAGGGTTGTGAGTAAAAGGGTGATACTGACAGCTATTGCAATATGTGGGGAGCCTGCTCTTACTAAAATACAGAATACAGACGGTGTCATCAAAAAATACCCAGGAGAATTAGCCAGAGCTATTTGAGTGTGTATATTATGTGTCGTGTCTGTCTGAGGAAGATAAATAAATCCGTTTGGCTTGTCTTGTCTTGGTTGGGTAGGATGGAATAAAACAGAGCATCATCATGTCAAAGTCATGTCAAGTCATATCTATTTGATGTTGTGCAGTCAAGTCAAGGAGAGAATATGTAAGGAGAAAGTTTCTGTCAATGAATGAATGAATGAACGCATTAAATGTGTGTAATGGGTAATATAACTACACGACGTCAAAATTGTAATGCCTTATGCCAAAACCTAACCTTCTGTTGCAATTGCAATCACTGCTCCCTGCACATCTATGGATTTGTTTACCCACTCAAATGAGTTCCACATTGGAGCAAAGCAATAGATTTTCTCAATTGTGCCCTTTGCAATGGGAATGTTGGCTTCGTAAATGTTGGCTGGGAAGTATTCCACGTTCGAGGATAGAATCCCTATAAAAAAAAAAGTCATACATCAAAGTAAACTTTGTTAATCAAACATCCTCACTTTTCACGGTGAATGAGTTTAGTCAAACAAAAAGTTTTCAAGTTTTTTACCTTTGTAATATGTCAGAGCATCAGATCCTTTAAATTTTACACCGAACTTTGTCCCACTTGCAAAATAGTACCCCGAGGTGTTGCAGGCTATAACAAACTGATCACCCACTGACACAGTTCGGTTTTTGGCCCTTGCGAGTGAAATCATTTTAGAAGGATTGACACGACTCAGGTTGAAATCTAAAACAAAAGAGAGAAAATCAATGAATAGTAATCGAAGGTGCTGTGTACGACCAACTTCTGTTCTATAATTGGCTTCTCAACTAAAGTAGAAACTAAGTGAAAGCACTCACTTTCTTTCATTTCACACTTCAAAAAAGAGAATATAAATTGAATTGACTCTCAACTAATTCAAGACAGAAAGAGTAGAGAGAATCTAACTGAAGGAAGCTAGATACTTTCTATTGAAATTGTCTTACACAATTCATTAGAATTTTCATCCTCCTGGGGAACGGAGGCGAAGAAGAACAACAGATTGCTATAGTCATGGTGGGGATGGGTGTCTTTGTCATCCACGTCCACACAAGAGAGGAAGCCTTGGCCAAGTCGAAATGGTTTTGGACGACAGGTGGGACAAGACGTATTTGTCATGGGTTGGGCACACTTCTCTGACTGTGTAAAACATGAAATAGTGTTGCATTTTCTCACGTTACCCCTCTATGCTTTGCTTGCGTACCAAAAGGGGCTGGTGGTGCTGTTGATGGAAGGCCATGCATGAGACTGCATTTGTACAGTGACGAACCACTTTCACCGTTCCCGGAGTCCCATCTTGAAATTGACAATTAAGGCTGTATCTATTAAAGTGCTGATGCTCATGGAAAACTTTGAAGTCGCAGGATGGTGATGGCCTTTCAGCATCCAAGGATGGTTTTTTCACCAGTGCTGTGAGTACAAGTCCTAAAAAGGAAAGGAAAGTACCTAATATCATATTCAACTATAAAAAATATATTTTCATTCAATTTCTTCAAGAGAAGGAAGAAGACCAACAGGTAGTTTGGTACATCAAGGAAGGACGAAATTATTACTCGAGGCATGTTTTCTTTTTATGAGATTTTCTATCAAAATATTTTCCTTCCAAGGATGTTATTGCTTTATGAATGAATAACAAACAAAATGCATGCATGCATAATCAGAATCTTTTTTGCTTACCAGTTCTGGTGAAATTGTTATACTGTGACTCAGGTCCGGATATAAGGTTGATTTGAATCCCACCCTTCCCATCATGTTCTTCATCCAGGGAGGTGTACATTAAGGTATGAAAGCACGTCGGATTATGTACAGAGCGACAACTGAAGCTGAAGTTCTTAAACCCATGATTGTTTCTGTATCTTAGCTTTGAAGTTAAGGAAAATTTGTAGCTGGACGGATCCGTGATGTTCCCTACTTTTCTATGAACTTGCAGATGGAGTCCAAAATTCCCATTAGGATGCCCATTCTGAAGGAGAAAGTCCCGTGATTCAAAACAAAAAGGTGTTATGTGGGATTACTTGATCTCTAGAGATAATAACGAGAACGTGTGGTGACTTACGTTAAAATAATTGACTACCCATTCAATGGGATATTGCGCTGTGCACGTAATGGAAAATTGAGACCCGCTATGCTCATTAAGCATGTCCAAAGACTCTATTATCTCAAAACTGGAGTTGTGGTTTTCATCATTGTGCGCAATTCTTATGACGGGGAAATTTGCCTCATCCACGATGGAACAGTTTCTTTCCATTAAGTAATGAACATGGCTAGGGAATGACACTTGTTGATTTCTGCTACTACTTTCACCACCACCAACACCACTGCTGCTTTCACTCATGCTTATTGAAAGGACAAACTTAATTCTAAGGAGGACTAAAAACAGAAACATTTTTACTCTATACAAATTATGTCGCTCAACTTTGATTAATTAAACTTTAGTTTTAATTAAAAGTTTGATATCACGGTTGTGTTAGCACAGTCAAAGGAACTTTCATCACATTTCTTTAGTACAGAGGTAATAATCGTATCGTTAAATGAGATGTTGGGGAATGCAGAGGTATGGATAATTCTCTCAAGGTTGGTTAAACAAGGTATCAAGGGAAGAGAAGACCTGCTTTCTCCAGAGAACATCCTGACCTGCTGCTTGCAAGACTGACACTGAAATAATTCCAGAGAAAAGCAAGCCAAGCCAGGAGCTTCATCTTAGTCGTTTGTGATGCTGGGAAGCAGAGAGTGGCTTGAATTGAAGGAGAAAGCAAAGGCGAAACTCTTCTCCATGAAATGATTTTGTACAAAGTCTCCGCTTATTCATTCCACATCCAGAAACCTTAGTCGTGATCAAATAGTACAGCTTGCTCGTGTACACACAGTATCAATTCACCCACACACATTTCTTCTCTGTCAAAGCCAAAAGTTTGGAGCTTCTTTTTCCTTCTTATGATGAGTGACTTTCTACTTTCTCTCCCTTGTTTTATACATTTTCATTTTGATTCTGTTTTCTCCTTGAGGCAACAGGCAAACCAGTCTCACCTTCAGGCGTCTCTCTGAAGTGAAGCGAAGCATATTTTATTTTTCCTTCTTCGCAGTACGCCTTGAAAATCCATTTCCGTGTCTTTTGAAGAGAAAGCTACTTTGACAAATGTGGAAGGGGGTAAATGACACGGAAAATGAAAATGAAAATACATTATGATACACTGAAAAGTACTTCAGGAGGAACTTGGATGATGACAGCGAAATGTGTCTAACCAAATGATGGTATGTATGAAGATGAATGTTTGTCCTTGTATGTCGTATGCTTGAGAGAAAGCATTTGTTTTAGTTTTAGGTGTGAAAGCTTCAATTCTAAGAATCTTTATCCGCAGCATCTCTCGGGCTTTGCTTTGTGCCATATTTATTAATTACCAATTGGATAAATAGGTACTTCCGTCGTGTCGTTAAAACTGTGACCTTTCAGATCCTTCTTTATTCATTCAAGGGGAGACAGGAGCATCGTTTCGTTACACAAACGAGAGGACATGTAAGAATGAACAGATACTTTATTCCACCACTTTGTTCAATTACCATTATTTTTGCATGTCCATTGCCCATGATGGAGAAGAAGGGCGTGGACAGGATGAAAACCAGATTTTCCTGCCGCAAACCTAAAGTTCCAGAAGAGAGAAAGTATCTCATGGTGACAAAAAAGTTTAGTATAAAGTAAAGTGGTGGTTGGTAAGCATCAATTACACTTACGAGAGGAGAGGATAAAACAGCTTATGGAAAGATAAAACAACGAGGGGACAGAATAAAAAATTCCATACTGACAACTATCACTTTTGATGCAGATGCATGACCCAATATAAGGTGAGTGTACCCAACCCCTGCGTGGTGATGAAATATTGAGATACTTTTTTTAGCTTCATTAACATACATACAACATTAGCTTTTTTTTTGTGGGGTCGACGTCGACACTTAAGCTAATTGGAGTACGTCGAATGACGGACAAACTATCCATGCATACATAAACATATGAATGCATGGATCCAACATCCAACATACATAAAATGCAAAAGTTGCAAATGATGACATTAAGTTTGGGCCAAATGGTCTCTCTCCAGATTATAGAATTACGCGATGTTACATATAACCGACCGACCCATTTTGTTGCAAATACGGATGGGTTGGGTATTAGATTAATCCATCATGAATGATGGTGATAAGATCAACTTTCTGAGCAAATTACATTTTCCACACACAGTGTTCCTTACAAAAAGAGCAAAAAGGACAAAAATGCTAAGATTGATTGCTTTGTTTGCTTCCAGCTAGCCCAAAAAGCATGCTGAATGCTGTATTGCTTTTTGCCGTTTTGGAGGAATACCGCATGGTGTTCTTCGGTGTGCAACCAGAGAGGCACACTGAGACAATATTGATGGTTTTAACACCTCTCTTTCTTTTAGAACAACGCCATATTGAAGGAGGAACCTGATGCATACACTCTCGACAACAAATAACTGATATAATGCAGGTTATTCGTCTAAAGATGAAGCAATTGACCAACTAAAGGAATTGTCTACAAATTTGTCACACAGAGCCGACAGAGGGGCCATAATCAAACAAAAATATATATCAGGACCCAAGAACAACGAGAAACGCTTGTTTGTGGTGTGACCAGGCCTTGTCCAAATGAGATTCGGAATGATGCAAAATTCCTTTCGCAAAAGCAGGCTTTCCCGTATGTGGGAAGGACCCCTAGTGGAAAGTTGAAGGTGGACCCAGCTATGGTAATAAAGGAAAATAAAATTGATAGTCAGTCATTTCTTGACAGCAATTTACTCTACAGGTTGCATATGAGAACGAAAAGTTTGCTCTTCTCGTGAACCCATCGTCACCCCGGAGGTTAACACATTCCCATTGGTATGACCCGAATGACTTTCCCTCCCCTTCGTGTGGACCCTGCGACGATAGAAGACAAGGGGTCAGACAACGGGAGCAAGCTGCCATTGCTATTCAAAGCTGCGTCAGGGGATATCTTACGAGGTCTCGGATTTGTAAAATGAAGCGTGCTGCAAAATCCATTAAGGATGCGATTCGAGAGTTTCAATTTCTATATCAGAAAAGCGTGTGTCCTCCTAGTCCATGCAGTCCTCCTGACGTAGGTGGTTCTTTCGACACTAGCTGTTGCTGTAGGTGTGAGATGAAGTCGGAAGGTCCAGCTTCAGGGTACCAACGTCCTGTGGGACGGGGAGGGATGTACAGAAGAGCTCCTAAGGGAGGAAAAGACCAAGGTTTTCCTGAAGAGGAAAACCCATCGAATTCCCCTGAGCGACAGACTTCTTTGTACCATAAACCAACACGTCCTATTTTTGGAGAGAACCCGAATGACGATTGGCACGGACGAGACCAACATGAGGATGATTCAAGGCCAAGGGGAAGTAATAATGACCGCTCCTCAAGGGACAAGGAAGGTCAGGGAAGGTCTTCCAAACCACCGCAGTCCACTGGAAGATTCACGCTTCCACTTCCCCAAGATTACAGCAGGAGTCATGACCAAAACGACCCTCGTTCGACAGCCACACCGAACGAAAGAGCAAACAACCAGCGTGGGTATCGCGGAAAGGATAATGACCGCTCCTCAAGGGACAAGGAAGGTCAGGGAAGGTCTTCCAAACCACCACAGTCCACTGGAAGATTCACGCTTCCACTTCCCCAAGATTACAGAAGGAGTAATGACCAAAACGACCGTCGTTCGACAGTCACACCGAACGAAGGAGCAAACAACCAGCGTGGGTCTCGCGGAAAGGAAGACCAGTCGAATTCCGCTTGGAAGAACCCAAACGACCCAAAGAAAAATAGCAATGACCAATACGAACGTCAATCAACATCCGAACCGAAGGGAGGAAAAGACCAGGGCTCCTCTGACGATGACAATGGAAAACCCAAGGGTGACGACAGATCTATTTCCCCCGGACGACGGAACTCCATGGATCTAGAGGACAATGGAAAACCCAAGAGGTGGAGTGCTAACCCAAAGGAGCACCGTCCACGGGCGTCTTCATTCGTGCCAAAGGGAACAAAGTTCTTCGACCCTTCCGAGATCGAGGGTGACGACAGGTCAATTTCCCCCGAACGACAGAACTCAATGTATAGAAAGTCTTCTCTTCCCATCTTCAAGGAGCAACCAAAAGAAGAGAACAAGCGAAATAGCGGTGGGGGTGGGGGTGGTGGTGTTCCAGCCAAAAGATCCCACCACCGTGGCTTGTCAGATGAGGAAATTCACCCCTCCAAGCGACACTCGGATAAAAAAAGTTCATTCACGGATCCAAAGAAGAACAGCAAAGACCACAACTTCCCACACACTGCACGTGATTCCAAGGATAGTGCAGCTTATCTTGACGAAGGGTTGAATGTGGAGCAGGACTCCATTCTACTTTTCGGAGGCGCGGATCCCACCCACCATGTCTCTCAACCAGGAGAGAATACAGGCATGGGGGCACACATGTACAAACTAAACTCCTTTGTCTGGTTGCATGTTGGGATGCTTCCTGAGCCTAGGACGCATTTTGGCATGGTCAAAGTTGGGAATGAAGTCTTTATCATTGGTACATATGATTGCTAGACTTTGGAGGACTTAGTTGCCATTTTATACTTAATTTAAGGTGGAACGGACCCCCGTTTCAAGAGCATTGAGGGTAGAAGCGTGGTCTGTAACTCCGTTTGGAAGGTGAATCTACGAAGCGGAGAGTGGTACTTTGACACCTACTTCCCAGCCGACCTTGAAAGTCCTAGAAGTCATTTTGGCTGTGTGGCCATTGCAAAGACCATCTACGCCATTGGAGGAAATGATTCAGAGAGAGGGTAAGTAACTACCTCATATTGGAACTTAGAGACAAGTTATTACAAGAGTATTTTACAGTGGACTCTCCTCCTGTGTCAAATACGACACGATAAGTGACTGTTGGACATCCATCTCTCGAATGGACACTCCACGAGTCAGTTTCGGCATTGCTGTTCACGACAATCGGATCTGGGTAGCGGGTGGCTTGACCAAACTCCCAACCAACCCAATTCTAGACTCTGTGGTGTGTTATGATACGACAAGTGACAGGTAGGTGTAATTAACTCATTTTGATTGATTGCTAATTATCACTGTTTTGTTTTGACATGAAGGTGGTCTCATGTCGCAGCCTTACCCGTCCCACGGGCTTTCTTCCCCCTCGTTGCAGCTCACGGGCATTTGTACGTCGTTGGCGGAGTCGTTCCAAAGGGGGGTGGTCGCGAAGGGCATGAGAGCACTAAAGACATCCTTCGTTACGAGCCTGGGGAACATACTTGGATGGAAATTGGGGGATTAGTGACGAAGCGTCATGCACATTCTGCAACTGCCGTGGGACATAGAATTGTAGCTGTGGGTGGAGCAAATTCAGATAATAGAAGTATCCTGGACTCTTTGGAAATTTTTGACTTGTCCACCTCAACCTCCCATGAATCCACAACCTCTCCTATCTGCAGGTTAACTGGAGCTGGGATCATTCCGTTGGCAGCACCCACCAAATAATCATCCATGTATTCCATTCCCAGTCAATAGTACATTATTCATTGGTTTTTTGTCTCTCTTTATTTGTCGACAAATATATATGAACTGCTAACTTTTCGTCATTCTCCTATCCTACATATAAACTGTTGTCTAAAATCTAATCCCCCAATTCGTCTTCGGGAAAAGATGAAGCCAAGCCATGATTCACTTCCGCCACATTTGTATGCGAACAAGTGTTCCCTCTAGCGAACTGCCTTCTAAAACAGTCGGTCAAATAACATCTGCTGAGAATCTTGATCTTTTCATCGCCCAAAAAAGAAAAACACAAGAGCAGCGCATAAAAAGAAGACGAATGGATTAATCGTGACAGATTTACATTTTCTCAAGAAGAAAAGAAGAAAGAAAGAAACACCACCCACATTCAATTTAATTTCTTTTTTACACATTCAAAGTTCAAAGGGGGAGGATTCATTTTCTTTTCGTAAAACATAAAACAGTGTCAATTTGAACTGCGGTCTAGTTTGTCCTTCTAATCAGCATTTGACATTGGACCGGACGAGAGAAGAAGAACGGAAGGAAAAGTAAGTACATAAAACAATTTTGACAAACATCGTCACCCACTCGAGTTGTAGAAAGGAACATTTTAATTGCCTTTCCACCAAAAAGT
>JAQIWU010001990.1:0-13876 GCA_034696445.1 Isotomiella minor
GGTCACTTAAGTCATAACTGGAACGGGCTCTTTTGCTGATAACTGACTGTGCAGGTCAAGTCTTACAGATGCACATCCAACCAAACTCAATGCAGTGTCTTTAAGACAATTCTGTTCAGACTTTCGAATTGGAAAAAAGGGTTGCATCATCAACTGAAACCGAGTATGAATCCAAATATTTTAATCCAATAAATAGCTCCAGAACAACTCAACTCATTCACTGGAACGGGCTTCCAATCTAAATGACTGGATCTCTCTGTCTGTACGCTTGTGGCTGAGAAAGTGTCCTTTAAAGTCTCGATAACAAAGGGTTTTTGAGGCGAGTAGCATCGTTTTGAATGAGTTTAAATGAGTCCCAAAAGAGCGTTGACGAATAGATACAGAGTAGCTGTAAATTACAAAAACAAAAGAACTCTTGGCTTGACAGTTCTCTTCGTTCCCACTTAAGTATTTACATCTTGTCCTAGTCAATGCTTATAACTGCATCTCTGTAACTTTATTTTGTTCCTCATAAAACCCTCCAGACGGTTACATTATTTTCTCTCATTGCTGGACGAAAAACAAAATAGTTGAGCAACCGAACATGTTTGTTGCCCGCTTTCACTTTGGTGTGGTGAAATGAAGTGTAATGCTTCTTCATTTCATACATTCTCCCAACTTTCATCATTGTCATCAAAGAAAACATGTTTCAAATTATATATCTTTGTGTCTATACTCATTGTCCTCATTTAGCTACAGACAGAACAAAGACCCACTTTAGATGTGGTGGTTGATTATAATTGTACAGATTTTGGTCACCACCACAGAATTTCACCATTCCAACCCAACGTGATTTATAATAAACTGTAGAGTAAGGCAGTATGTTGCGTTGCACAATAGATAGGTATGAAAATACGAAAACTAGCAACCATGCCATGCTATTAAAGTGGTTTTGAAACTGACACATGAACAACTTTTCCTTTGAAACGTTGCCAAAGGGTGTGGAGAAAGTATCTAGATGAAAGCATATAATATTCATGATAATATCGTATTACGTTACTTTGAATGATGAGGTTGAGGTGTGATTATTCGGAGAAAATGAGGAAACTTTATAAACTCCCTTAGGTTTCTCCGCAGTAATGTTGGAAGAGTTGGTTGTGTTGAACTCGTATTCAGTACTAGATTATGGTACACTTCACTAAATTAAAGAGGCAGTCAGTCAAATCTGCCCTTTGTTGTTGAACCTTGGGCTATGTGATGATGAAAAAGAAGGGAAATGCAAATTGCAAATCTAGAAAATCTGAATTCTAAACCAGTTTAGCTTTTGTAGTGTGCCTTTTCTCCGATTTTAGCCGGGTGGCAAATGACCAGGAATGCTGAATTTCAAGAATATATGTCCTTACATGATTTAGCTTTGAACTTGCTTAGTGCTATTGGAACAGACTGTTTTGCAATCTTTTCACGCCCAAAAATGACGAGGCAACGAGACTTGTTGTACAAGAGATTTGAACTTATTATTATGTAAGAAAACTGGTGTCAACAGAACAAATAAAGGCCAGCAAAAGACTGAAAGCAAATGCGCTGAGGCAGAAAACTGAAGTGAAAGTGGCTTGGGTTTGATCGTCAGCTTTTTTCTAAATTTATTTTTTCGTACTGAAAGTGAAAGGCTTGATTAATCTTCCAAAAGCGCGATTGAGGCTAAATTAGAATATTCAATCAAATCATCAGCAACCTAACCCCAAAAAAGAGAGACTAGATAAGCAAGATTATTCCCTTCCCTAATGATAAAGAAAAGTTGGCTGTTTTCTGTTTGAAGTCTTGATCATTAAAAAGTTGTGCACAAATTGCAAAAAATAGAGAAACAAGTCTTATGTCCCTTATGCTCTACAAAATCAGGAATGGATGAAACTTGAAAATTGCTTTTTGATGAAAAGCGAATTGAGTTTCCACTGGATAGGATAAGATATAAAATTACCTGGGTTCCTGGAATGTAATTGCGACGGCAAGAGAGGATAAAGTTTGACAACTTTTGGATGAAAAAGGTTTGCGAGAGATAATTCCTTGGTACTAGAATAAAATCCACTCAGCATCAATGTTTATATAAAAACCAAATTTTTATACCGTCCAAAATTTTACCTTGATCTACTTTCTTTTTTAATAAAAGTCTTCCAAAGCCAACCACACATTTGGCAAAGACGTATGGACATCCACGTTGCATATTATTCCAGGTCGTAAAAGGCCCCCGTCTTGATAGACCGTATGGTAATTAATGATCTACTTCACCCTTCAGCAAAATAAAATGAAGATGGAGGAGAGAAAGTGAGAGTGAAAGTTGTTTTGGTGGAGGAAATAATGAGAGCGTGAAGACTGCCATTAATCTCCACAAACTTTTTCTTTAATGATTAGGATAATGAGACGGGGATATGCAAATGGAGCTCTGCTGTTGAAGAGTTCACTTTATGAAACTCCAATTAATCGACTTAACTTTTTTCTTTTTTGTAATTTCGTCATAAACTAACACTTTTAATGTATGAAGCGTCAACCAAGTGGTTAGATTTATGCTTCCTGTGTGTCTTCTTTAGGCAACATATCAGTGGGTGGGAGAAAGTTGGGAGCCTTGATGAGAAAGTGAAAGTAAGGAATGAGCATCATCTGGTCGTTCTTAGGCATTTTTCATTTCCTTTATACCCAAAGTCAAGATCTTCATGTCAAATATGTCCTCTGTAGTGCCTTCAAGAAGGACATCAAAAGCTTCTTAGAAAACACTAAGCATGATCGACGTTTCTTATGCAAGCTAACCGCAGTCCATACCCACATGATGTGTTTTCATTTTCACATGTACGAAGTGAGGCTAGAGGAGAAAACATACGACTGTCAGAATACATAAAATAATGTGAATGCATTACATTCTTTCGTGATAAAAATTCCAGTTCTCTCATTCTTCTTGGGAATATATATTCCCACAAGAACTGATGATAAGGACAAGGTTCCATTCCATTCATGTCACATTCACATTACTTCGTGTCATACGTTATCAAATAAATGGTCGTTTGCTCTGGTCCTTCTGTTTTTGGAATGAGGCTGAAAGATTTCAAAAGTGAAAAATGAAACCAGAGGAGTCGATCAGATACGACTTACAACTTCACTTTGTATCAGTCTTTCTCTCTCTCCGGCTGCTGTCTCAAGCAATGTGTGTCCAGCGTTTTTGATGTACAACAGATAAAGAAGGAAATATGTTCCAGTATACATCTTCTGCCTTCCACTTTTCCATCTGCAAATAGAGATAGCGGAGAAAGCAGGAAGATCGTCTGGCATTTATTTATTTTGTTTTGTGGAAGAGTGTGCAGCGGTTGCTCCTGAGTGAAAGTAGCGTCAGGAGAGACACAGCCATACTACAAATTAATGCCTCCAACTGTGACTCTAACAACATTTCTAAGGAAGAAAGCCTGACAAATACCTTCAGCCCAATACATCAATGTCACCTAAAAGAACAGAACATAATGTCGAATTCACACTTTGTTATCGTCACATTCGAGCAAATTGCGTTAAGCTAGAAAGACATACACAAATAATTCTTTTCTTGAAGGAAGAAAATTAAAAGATACGAAACAACTTTCACTTTCGTCAGCGTTAATTGTTCCACAAGTTCCATTACTCCGCAGTTAAGAGGTGCATTAAGTAAGACTTTATGGCTTTTGAAAGGATTCAAAATGAAAAGTAAATGACTTTAATTGCCTTGTACTCAAGCGTCCTTATTCCTTGGAAAGTCTTTCTTGGAATTGTTCAATTGACCATTTGGGGCAGTAATTCCCGTGAAACATGTTTTCTTGACAGTTCTTAACTTTCACGAATGACTGTAGAGGAAGCGTTTATGACGGTCTAAAACTTTAAAAGCTACGCTCAATCTTCGTAAACATCTAGAAAGAATGGGTTCATTTCGCTAACTTACATTGATTCAATATAAGTTGACTGTAAAATCAAGCACAGAAGAAGAAAAGTCCTTAATTTCTATACACTTTCACCAGAGAGAAACATTCTAGGTTCGCCCAAGGTTTAATCGTGGTAATTTTTTTTGGAATTGAAAGTCTCAGAAAGTGTTTGAATGACCTTGTTTTTAGACAAGGTTTACCTTTCCCGTGATGTTGTTCCTGAGAAAGATGAGAACCAGGGTATCCTTTTTATGTTCCGCTTCCACCTCCATCAGTGCGTAGAGAATAATAAAAAACTCTAGCTTTCTACATTGACTGAAGAAGTCAAACTTTTTTAGTACGTTACATAAATAGAATTAGTTCCAGGTCTGACTTCCAATAGAATGGAGGAATAACTAAGGAAACATACTTATAAAATTCGAGTGGGTTGGGATATGAAACTGAAGTGGATTTAAGTCTAGAATATAAGTCCAAAATTCCAGTGAGATTACGAAAATGTTTTTTGTATTCAAATTTATCCATATCGAATTCCCTCTTACTACGAATCTCTCTCGAGGACAGGGAAAAGATGGGGGCTTCGACAACTTTAAGACCTGACTGACATAGATACGAGTTGACATCTATTCAGGTCTCTACTCATATCGGAATGATAAGTTGAGAAAAGGAGTGGTTTGACATTTATGAAAATAATCACTCGTAGCATTGCCAAACTTGTTCTGGAGATGCGGCGGGGTTTCATTCATTCATTCCGAACTTTCTCTTTTATTCCCTCCTCCACAAAAGACTTTGGTATACGTCTTAAAAAGATCAGTTAACTTTCGACAGGGTTGTAAAACAGAAAGTAAATGCGCCTCATTCACCACACTTCTGAATCCTTTGTCAAAAACCTCCGACATAACAATTCCAGCCTTTTAAATGAAACAAATAAATGCCTTTTCACCACGAACCCGGTTGTCCTTTGCTTAACTCGGAGGGTAAAAGTCGGAATAGTGGTTTGGTTGCTTTTAGTTCAAAGTCATGTTTCCATTGTAATTGGATCTTCTTTCTCCCATCTTCAGTTTCGTTATGTGAACTCCACTCTATGCCTGTCCTGTCCTATCCCACTCTCCTAAAGAAGAAAGGTACACTTTCTCCGAAAAGGGCTCGATCCAATGATAACTTAATAGAGGAGCACATTACATTGGACAAACTCAGTTATACATGGGGAAAAGGGTACATTTTAGTTGCGACATTGCAACATCCCATACTCATTCCGTGTTTTTGGTGGAAAACAAGGCAAAAGTATCGAGAGTTAGAAGGACAACTTCAAGGGTTCACTTTACCTCAAAGTAGAGGTCTTTATTGGCGTGGCTAACGAAATCCAGAACCTAACGGATAGAAGTCTCGCTTTGACAAGTTTAATATTTAATTATCTTGTCGACCTGAGTGGGTTTGACTGTGGAAGATAGATAGTAGTTGACTCTCTCTTTTATAAAACCAATTGACGAGGCACTTTAGTGAATTGCAAAAGGAAGGAATGGTTGAAATGAAGGAATTATTCCAGTAATCCTTCCTCATCTTATCAAAAGACCAATGGCAGAGAAGTAAAGTAATTAAACACTTTGTCTAATGAAGCAAGTATTGAGTACAGAGGGGACATGGAAAGTCCTATTGCTTAATCTCTTCAATGAATACATTGGAATGATTTTAGTGATGTAGCTAAAACTACATCATCTCCCAGTTTCCAGCAGTAGCTTCATTCACTTAGCATCCTCTGGATTCAATGAAATGATACGGATTCTAGAAGCTGAGACAGTTTATGATTTTGTCAAGATTCTCTTAATCAACTTGAATTTTTCCGTGGGTATCACAAAATGCATTCATCCGAATAATTGAGAGCAACCTTTCACTTCATCATTGCAGAATGCTCAACGAGGCTGAAGGAGTATGAGAGTTGTCGTTGTCATCAGGACAACGATTATTGTCTCTCCCGTTCAATGAAAGAAATGGCATATATAGCACTTCATTAAAATTCTAAGGCAGACTGACTATTGTGAAAGGAGAAATCTCAATCCTGTTGGCAATGGACATTTTCTCGATCGTATTCCTTACCATTATCATTTGTACGATGGCTCAATTTGGTGGAAGGAAACGCCATAGTTACATTAACCGCGGGTATTAAGTGTTATTTCTTGAAGTTCCAAACTGAAATGACTTGAATCGTATTCGGATTTTCTCCCTTCCCAAATAATTATGCAAAGTCGATTGAAGTACCTAGATTATTTGCAGGCGTGACGACATTCTCTTTTATTTAACTTGTATAGGGTTCAACCATGGAAGTCTCCGGGGCACTCCGAAACACAAGCAATTTACTTCTCAATCTGACCACAGACCCATCAGTCGTCATTGGTAATTACCTCAATCGGACCGTTAGCACATCGAGTACCTTATCGACCATTGTGGAACCACCACATCCACACATCACTCCACCTCCGAAATGGAAAGGCAGCTCGTTTCCTTACTCACAATATAAGGTATTCATTGTACAAAACAAGTATAATGTAAATACAAATTCTGAAAATATTCAAGGACATGATGCCAGAGGACCAATTCGCCAAACTAATGGCCATGCATGAAAACAGTGCTTCGAATGCAGGTTTGCAAGACTTCAATTCTGGAAAATGCCTTTGGATTAATTTCTTCACTTTTATTGATGGTTTTATAGTGATGTACGTGTCAATTGTGCTGGCTGTCTACGTCATTCTGTTATCCTTGCTCCTATGTCGCTACATGAGAAGAAGACCAACGATAAGGGAGCTTCCCTTGCTATCACCAACTGCAGCGTCGACTTCAGGCTCCCACGTAGTTGTTCAGTCTTTCCAAGAGAGATTCGTTGATTGGATTGCAAAACCATTTGATGCAATCAGGCAATGTACAATACGAAGTGGAGCTGGTGTGGCTAGCATTAGTTCAGGGGATGACGAGAATGACGAGGATAGTCATAGACGTAGCAGTGCTTGCAGTAGGGATAGAAGGCTCTCCTCTTCCACAGCTATTAAAATGGCAGAGTTTAACAGCAATTTAAATGATTTGGAAGGTCGAGGGAGTAAAGGGACAATCTTCGAGGAGGATACTTCAGAAGTGCAGAAGTTGCCTGTCAGGGAAAAGAAACAGTCCACAGTATATTTCAAACCACAGTCAAATGGCCAGAGTGACAACGGAGATGAGCTTTAGAAAGTAATTATATTGAATGTCCCAAGAAGGCCTAATAAAAAGAATGACTATTGTTCCATCTTCAAATGTTCATTCTCAAATCAAATTTCTCTTTTTCTCACATTGAACAGTAGCGATGGGTTCAACATTTAAGTTGATGCTCTTCATCGTCGCACTTTACCCCCCATACATATCTTACAAAATGTATGAGGCTGTGTTCAGTGATCATCCAGTGCCAGAAATTAAAGACGAGTCTTGGGGTCCAGGATCCAAGCCTGGTGTCGTCTCTACCAATGAAGACACTTCCATTAAGGAATTCAAAGTTGATTTTACAACCCCTGAAATTTTGAATGACCTCAAATCCAGAATAAAGACTGAGCTTGATCGAGGATTCATGCCTCCACTGGAAGGAGTTGGATTTCAATGGGGATTCAATTCGGACTACTTGAAAACGGTTATGACATACTGGCTTGAAAAGTACGACTTTGCTGCGAGAGAAAACTATCTGAACCGGTATCCACATTTTAAAACCAAAGTTGGTGGCTTGGATATTCACTTCCAACATGCCAAGCCATCCCCAGATGTATCGAAAAAGTACAAAAGGACTCTCCCAATCATCCTGCTTCACGGATGGCCTGGAAGTTTTGTAGAGCATCAGAACCTCATCCCACTATTCTTAGAGCCAACAAATTCAGATGTCAATTTTGAAATTGTCGTTCCATCCCTTCCAGGTTATGGCTTTTCTCAAACCTCTGCCAGACCGGGGATGTACTCTGCGGTTATCGCAAACATCTTAGGAAGGCTCATGGAAAGACTGGGGTATCAAAAATATTACGTTTTGGGAGAAGATTGGGGGTCCTTTATTTCAGCGGATTTAGCTGTGCTGTACCCAAATAGGTGCCTATAGTCCTTCTGTACCTCTATGCATTCTAAAGTGATGAGAAATTTTGATATCTTGACCAGGGTGAAAGCGATTCATGTTGAGTGTGGTTCATTCCATCCTTGGGATGCCTTGAAACAATGGATGTACCATTTGATCACCCCTGTGGAAACATTTTACAAACGACAGCGCAGCATTGACCGTTTCTACCCGTATTCTAAAATAGGTGCAGTGTCCCTCGTGGAATCAGGTTACATGCACATCCAAGCCACCAAGCCTGACACCGTGGGTAAGAATTTAGAATTTAATAAACCCCTGTCAATAAAATCTTGTGATTACAATTACTTAGGTGTGGCTCTCACCCAATCTCCATCAGGTTTGGCAGCTTACATTCTGGAGAAATTCTCCACTTGGACAAACGAGTCTTACATGTCCCACCAAGATGGCGGACTCACTCACAAGTTCACAATGGATGAATTACTTGACAACGTTATGGTCTATTGGGTGAGTGGTTCCATCACCAGTTCGATGAGGCTGTACTCAGAGATGTTTAGCAGATGGGGAATGCACAGGTTCATGCATGACAATCATTCATGACAAAGATGCAGACTGCAAAATACAATTCTAAAATTTAGAGTCCCAGTCCGCAGTCCTACGGCTTGTCTGAACCCTCCTGAAGACTTGCTATTCCTAAATAAAGAGGGATTGACAGCAAAATATCCCAATCTTCAAAGACTTGAGCAGCCAAACGAAGGAGGACATTTTGCTGCCTATGAAGTTCCACAAGTGGTGGCCAAAGCGGCTCTGGAGTTCTTCAATCATATCGAATTCAAAGTAGAGGAGTCAAAATGATTGCAAAGAATTGTACCCCACGATACGATTAATGGAAATGTATCTTAATGCTTGTTTAAAGAAGTTTGGTTGACACTATGCATGTCCTGCACAATGATTTGATTGATATATTTTTATTGGTTTGAAACGAAAAAGAGTCTCAGCCGGAGAAAGTAGGTTGACAATTGTTACCATTTCCGTCGCAACTGACACCAGCTCCTACACTATTCACGCACGCGCCCAAAACAAGGACTCCTTTGCAAGGATCACACTTGCATCTCCATTGATAGTTCCAACGGTACCAACGCCTCTCGCATTTACCCACGTTTCCGCCTGGTTTGCAATGTTCTGCGCATTCGTTTCCATTAGGACAGCCATAATCACCTACAGTTTTCCAAAAAAACACAATGTCAAGATTTGCAAATTGAGTTACCTAAACAATCTCACCAATTACGGTCCCTAAAACGGCTGCTACCAACAGTAGAATCAACAACTTCCCTGTCATGCTGTCCAAACTTTTTACTGACCTTTAAAAAATGTAAGTCAGAGTGCTTCAGTCAAGAATGGATGGTGGGGTCAGGATCAGGGAGGATACCATTAAATATCATTTGCCATCCGTGCTGGTGCATTATTATGATCTCATTAATCCCACATTACCATAGGAATTAGAATATGGAGGAAATGATGCGTCAGTTAATAACATAAAAGTACCTTGCAACTTTGGAGATTTATATAACTATAACTTTAATACTTTGGGCGAAAACAGTCAACTACTTAATATTCATGTCGTCTCATAAATCAATTTTTGAGTTCAACAAGGGGTCCATAATTATGATGTCATTCTCTGAAGAATCTTTTCGAAGCTGAACGGCGACGAGGTCCTTCCTTTCATTCAACAGTGGCAAAGGTTCTGTTATTTCTTCATACCCCACCATTTTCAAAGCTTTAGCCAAATGTTCACAACAATTTGTTAGTGTCAAACGCTTCCCTTCATCTGCTAAAGACTTTTTCAATGACAAAATTGCAGTGATGGATGAATAGTCGTAGTCGTTCCATTGTTCACAATCCAAAACCACGACTTCTATATCTTGAACAGATTTAGCAATTTTGAGTAGACGAAGACGAAGGTGATCCACTGCCTCGTAGGTGAGTTGAGGGCATTTTATGATCAAATGAGGGGCTGGGGTAGTGGTAACTTCCCAGTCTACCGTGGGTCGCAGAGACTTAAACAGCAATCGTATGATTGATAGTAACGTTCCAATTAATATTCCTATTTCCATCCCAACAAAAATTGCAACCAAGTATGTAAGAATGCAGCAAAAGAAGTCCCACCCTGTGAGAAAAATTTAATGTAAGCCAGCCATTACCCACTGAAGACACGGTGTCTTACGTTTAATTTTCCACATTATTTTCAACGGTTCAATTTGAATCATGAGGACAACGGCAGAGATGATGACGGCGGCCAAACTAGCTTTTGGGATGTAGTAAAATGAGGGTGTCAATAGTCCGAGTGCCAGCAGAACAAGACTTCCTAAGTTATACAAATTATACAAAGTACTTGGATGAATGATGATGATTAACCTGTGAAAAGTCCACCCATTGGAGTTTGAACCCCACTTGCTTCATTTACGGCGGATCTTGAGAAGCTGCCTGAAATCGGAATTGATGACACGAAGGAACTTGCGACGCTTGCAATACCCAGTGCGAGCATCTCTTGGGTCGCATCCACGGCTTGGCCAGCTCCAAATGCTTTTGATATTGAGACATTTTGGAGGATGGAGATAAGAGCGATGATGAGAGGACCCGTTCCCATGTATTTCAATGACTCGAGAAAGGAAAGACTATCACCAAGGACAGCCGTCTCATTGTGCCCCGTCGGGAAGGTTAATTGAAAATCTGGCAGTTTTACTGGAGGAAAGCCTCCTTGGACGTGACCAGTTAGTACGTATGGAGGAGACACCCACAGGAAAGATACTATTCCTGTCGCGATTACAACCATGGCATTTCTGGCCACTGAAATAAACCAGCATGATTTTTTCATCAAAACACCACTGCCGTTTGTATAGTCCTTCAATTTCTGCAATGAATTAGTTAAGTTCATGATTGTTCTATGCAATTTCTATTGTCACTTACCCGAAGAAAGAGAAGAATGATGAGGGCTCCCACGCCAAGAATGGAGTCTGCCAAGGAAATGGTGCTAAAGTCCTTAAAAATTGCCTTCCAGTATCCTACAAAGCCACTCCCCTTGTTACCCCTAATGCCCAATAGATTTTTGACTTGAGAAGAGATTATGGTGGTCGCAGCTCCAGAGGTGAAACCTATGACGACTGGCTCTGGGATAAAACTCACCACCCACCCTAAACGATTACATATTAGGTTTTAGAGAAAGGTTTCAAATTCAGTGCAACACTACCCAACTGTAAGACAGCCAATAATAATTCAATGACTCCAGCATAAAATCCTGCCAAGATGGCACAAGAGACGTTGGAATTGCATGTCTCATAAGTGAGAAGGCCCATTACGGCCGTAGGACCAATGGTGACCTGTCAACAAGCTCTATGCCTCCCTGACACCACTAAATTGTAAGTCCCATCTTACCTGCTTACATGATCCTAGGAAAACGTATAGCAAGACCCCTAAATATGAACTGTACAGGCCGTACTGCGAACACACACAAGATTTAATTAACTTTTGATTTCGGAGAGAGGAGACCCTACCTCCGGTGAAAGTCCAGCTATAGCGGCATATGCTAATGACTGAGGGATCACGGTAAGGGCGACAGTAACTCCAGCAATTGCGTCTGACAGAAGTTTACTTTTACTGTACTCCGGACCCCATTTTAAAATTGGCAAGCGTCGACATAGTGATTTAACTAATTTCTGTCTACAATTTGCAGCTACCATGATACGGCCTTCGTATGAAAACTTTGTGGACAGTGCAAGGTATTCAGAGATGCCTCCCTTATGCTGCTACAATTACAATGAGAGGTGATTTCGGGATTTTATTCTCTTCTCAATGTGTTCTTTTAATTGAGGCAATAAACTGTTTTTGGGCACATTTATTTGTCGATGGATTAGGGAAAGTGATAAAGGGTTGCATACGTCCCCGAATATAACAAAGATGAAAGGAGTTCCGGTCACGTTCAATTGACATAAGGCTATTTGTATTTTCAATGCCATTGCCGGAGACCTCGGCAACAACCTTGTACAATTAATTATAAACCATTCTGTCATGGAAATGCTGGAAATTTTCCTCTCGGGTTCCAAACTACCTGTGATAGGAAAACTTTTATAAAATACATAAACTGACGAACAATTTATTTGATGGACAAATCGATGCCAAAGTGAGGTAACTTTTCCAATCATTCTCCTACTAAACTTGTCAATAACAGTCTCGTTGTGCCCCTACATCATCTTTCAAACAAATATGCATAATGTATCAGTCGAATGATATTGCGTCGAAAGAAAGAAGATGTTGAGTCGAAGATTACGCAGAAATAGATAGATTCCTTATAAAAATTTCTCGTAATTGTCCATAATTTTTCCATCCTAAGAAACATGGCTCGTCGAAAATGATAAAGCTATTCCATAATAGCCTAGCCTGCCTACCACATGCAAATCAAGAAAGTCTACGAGAAATAAAAATTTTATAGGGTGTAAAATTCTTACACGCGATGAATACAGCTATAATTGAGACGACATTCAAAAATTCTAATTGCAGTCTTAGATGTGGTCAGTGTGTGCAAGAAAATATGAAAATATGAAGAGGTGTAGGTACTGCGTACAGCAAACGCCCAATAAACAACCGGTTTTTTCTACTGTTTCTGATAAAGCATAAAAATTCATAGGGATGTCTTCCTTTTTGTTGCTTAGAACAATGGTTTAGGTTAATTGCCTCTACCAAGTTGTTGGTTCCACAGAATTGTTTGCTCTCTTTGAGCTTAAGTAGTAAAGTCTGATTGAGGGTTTTCCAAATTTTCGTCTTCTTGAAGATCCCGTCTTCTAGTTTTATGTAACAGCATCCAACCAGCATCTGCCATTTTTGTATGGACTAGAGCGAAAATGATCTTATGAAAAAGCTTATGCATACTCTTCCTTCTTCATTGTACATTTTGAATTTGCATGAAAGACGATGGACGACCAGTCCCTCGTTAGCTCTGCACTTTTGCATATGTACTGATTTTGCTAATTTGCGTGGAATCGTGCTCACCCAAAACCACAAACTTTGCAATTACTATTCTTGCTATACGTCATCTTAAAGTCTATTTCAAGCCTACTTGCACGTATCCATGGAAAAAAATACGTTCAATTTGGGTCCAAATTACTTGGGTTACAAATGTGGTTAGTTTGTCTGCGTTAAGTTCCTAAATTAGCTCAAAATACCTCGCAGTGCACTAGTGATGGTGACATTGATTTCAACAGTTCGTAATACACCATTTGATATCTGATTGTGTTCCAATGTCTGACATCTCAAATTCAGAAAACATGGCTCTGGAAATTCAGGAAGCCACAAAATTCTACAACAAGGAAGCCTTAGTTTTAAATAAGCTAAATCTCAGGGTGGGGCACGGTGAGATGTAAGCTTCATTTCGATTTTCCGAAAAGTTATTTGCATACTTTACATTACATTCATTTTGAACAATAGGTATTGCCTGGTGGGACCTAGCGGATGCGGGTAATGATTTCCATTCCTTGAAGGAAATAATCAGGGGTCATGATGATAATGTAACTTTTAGGAAGACAACACTCATCGATTGTATCCTTGGGCTGAAGTCGATAAACGGTGGTAAAATTCTCATCTTTGGCAGGAATTCTGGGGCACAAGAGAATCATATTCCAGGCGCTGGTATTTTACTTTACTTTTGTTACTTTACTTTTAAATCTTAGAGTGTAAGATTGATGACAACTATTCCTTATTCCAGGTGTCGGCTACATGCCTCAAGTATGTATTTTAAATTTCACAAAGCGTTCCAATGTCTCATTTTATGTTTCTGTGTCCAGGAAGTTGGACTTCACGTCCAGTTTACAATTGCCGAGCAGTTGGAGTACTACGGACGAATCTATGG
>JAQIWU010001991.1:0-13868 GCA_034696445.1 Isotomiella minor
TTTTTGTTGACCCAAGCTAACGCCAGATTGTCATTTTATTTTATGATTTTAGAAAAGCATGGTAGCCAGTATGGTCTACAGTCCATCGAATAACTTCAGGCGTGACTTGGATGACGCACGACGTGGGATGAGCGAGTTCCATATTCTGTCCAGAGACATTACCCGACGCAGCGTTCGCTTTTAATCCGTCAACTTTAAAAACCCAGTTGTCATTCCTGTAATCATTTTATAACGTTCTTTTGACAGTATGACCGCTTATTTTAGCTTATTTATATTGCAACATTCATTCTCGACTGAAGTAAATTTCTTATCTCACCTCATGAGAATCTCACCTTTTACGCTTGGAAGTTCATGTATGACGCTTATGGAAATAAACGCTTTGGAGGGATACTGTTAATGCCGGTTTGCATCATGCAAGTTTGTATATGACTGTTATGTTAATTGAAATATTCTAATTTGTGGCATTTGCTTACCGTTGCACTATTATACAATGTATGACTAGTTTATTGTTGTAATAAAATGCTTTTAAAATTAAATAAGGTTTCCTTGGGTAATGCTCTATCTTTTAAAGAAAAACTTCAACAGTCTTCGTAACAAGCCCTGTCTCCCTGTCGCAGAGTCTTCATCGTTCCAACAGCCCCTCCTTTTTCTTATGGCAACTTTTTGCAATTCCAGTAATTTCGAGTAGTGTGACATGAACTTCGGGGAATCTCTGAGATGGGACGGATATGGGAGAGCAGTGGTTGTGGCAAATCCATTTTTGACACTCCAAGATGCAACAGACTCAAATTGGGGGAAAAGCTGTGAGGTATGAATCATGTGTCATTCATTCAAGATCAAGTGATGATGATAATGACAAAGATGTGACTCGTACCTTGAACCTGAGGATCCTCACTGAAATCAAAGCTTCCAGTACTCCCGTCGTCTGATCACAGTCTTGGAGAATGAATCGCACCTTTTGATTAGTCAGTTTTTTGTAGACTTGTGGGTAGTATTGAGACTTCAAACTTATTCCTGGTTCGTGGATTTCTAAACATTCTTGAAGAATGTTGTTACTCTTCGGCTGCTTCCAACGAAAACCTCTAAGTATTGGAGTATGACGAACAAACACCACAACGGACTGCTCTGTCCCGTCATACTTTTTCACCTCCAGTATCTTCCCGTACAAAGTAAATTGTTTCCTGATAAACTCCTTTGGAATTGCCTTGGCATTTGTGAATCGCCTCGCCTATGATATAACAAAACCAACTCCGGATTGGTACAGCAATTTATCACAGACAATTACTAACCAGGCGCAAACTCCGAGCAACAACGACAGCTCCAACGACTCCAGCAATGAGGAACGGGTACTGCACACAAAGAAATATAAGACAAATTGCATCAATTCATTCATGTGAAGTTCAAGGGGGCTCTTATCGCCTAGCCTATATTTTATACTGAGGCAGTGGATGGTGAAAGAGATTTTGGCCCCTTTCCTTGCATCAGGGCAGTGTGAGATTGAGCATACCATGGATCACCGTGACATTTATTTTATCTTCTCAAAAGAATTACAAGAATCAAGCATAATTTTCTTTTCTTTTTACATCGGGAGGAGAGAAATTTGTACAAAAACCGTGACAAAACCTTGCAATAAGGTTGTCAAGTCAAAGTCAAACTTTCTGAATGTCGAGTCGAGAATGAAATGAATGGGAGATGTATATCGTGCAACAATGGCCTAGTCATCATTATTTGCATATCGTCATTACTGCAAATTAATTCTCATGCATTGCAACAAAAATGTACACGGCAAAAGTGTCTTTGAATGTGCAAGTAAGCCATGAGGACGGGGGAAGAATAGGCCTAATAGTCTATCCTCTTTGTCTCTCTCTCTCTCTGAATTCGGTTTTTGCATATTGAGATTTTATCCTTTCATGAAATGTCATTAGCGCTTAATTGCAAGCAATTCGGAGGTTATTTATTTATTTACACGCTTTTATAACGAACATTTTTTTCATCACGATTACCTTCAAATAGGCCACATGTTCATCCAAGAATGTGACTGGTGACCAAGTGCTACCCGCAGCAGAGGGGACGTCCTCGCCGACTGTGAGGTTGCCGATATGGGAACGATCATGACCATGGTCATTATGGCCATTGTTGTTGTTGGTATTACTGTTCGTGGTGGGTTGTTGATTGACCATGTCACTCAATTACACAGACGATATAGTAACTCCTTGTGATAGAGGATAATGAGCCCATTTCCGTTAGGCAAACTTTATAGTCTTTGGTTGCAAATTACTGTCCGACATTAGTGATGGGCAGCTTTCGTGGCGATTCGAACAATGACGGCGAATTTAATTTTTAAAAAGAACTGTGCTAATGGGAGGCTAAAAATAACACCGCATTCAATTCACGTCGTCTTTGTTGTGTCGTTTTCAATTGAAAACATTGTTGTGACTTCTGTTTTTGTCATCTGCAAAAACAGAGAAAGTGGACTTGGATTTTTACTTTGCACAATTGAGAAAAATGAAATGGGCAATAAAACGTAAAACCCAACGCTGCTGGCAATGTCCGGCTTTCTTTAAGGGACTTTTTGAGCTTATCAATTAAGGTGAGTCTATCTTGGGTTCTGGTTCCTGTCTATCCCTGACATTCACCCCGCCAACAACTTGGTCGGCTCGGCATATCGATCCAACCGAACTCGAACCACTGTACATGCTACATTGTCATTAAGGCCTTTGTCTCATCTTGCCTCATCCTCACGAATTACATTTCATGCACTGCATTGTACGTGTAATTATTGATGCAAAATTCCATGGACCGGTGTGGACAGAAGGAAATTAGTACGGTTTCAATACATTATATTTATTATTCCGTTTTTTAATAAGTTGACACTTTTGGTTTTTCAGACATTATAATAACAACAAAAATTAAGCTATGATTGGTTGATTGATTAAGCATATTTTTTAAATAAGTAATGTTACCATATTTTACCAAGCTATTGAACTAGTTTACTATAAAGTGATATAAATTCCTGAATAACAAGTGGCACTTATGTTTCCAATATCTCTGTTTTTTCATAGATTTTACATTTTCATCTAAACTACACGCTAGACTAATTTCTATACGGACTATATTGTCCCTTCATATATTTGTTTTAGTGTGATTGGCTTCTTTGCGCTGTTGCTCATTATTGCGACTGCAACTGGAAATAAGTAGGTAATATAATTTTTTCACTATACGAGTATGTACAAAAGTATTATAAATATTACTGCGAACCTGAAAAAACGAAATAGTTTAATGTGATTCTCTTGCGATCGACAAAATGAGATGAATGCGGAAAATACTTTGGTATCGTGGATTTTTTTAAGTAAGGCGAGAGGTAAGTAGGAGCCATCAATTTATAAATATATGTAATTTTGACTACTTTTTATAGCTGTCATACATATAACTTTCACAACATCGAGCAGATATCAGTATCAGAACTGCACAACAACCGAACTTACTTGATTTTGAAATATTGCACGTGGGATGGGAATCTTCAAATTCACTTCATAATAATCAAGAGGACAAAAAAGTATTACAAGTATCAAGTCTAAAGACAATTCCGAATTGACAGAAACATTTGACAAGCCACACACACATCCGCTTCTACACCTTCTCTCTTCTTTGTTCACGAGTAAAATTAGCCAGTATGAATTGCATTTTTTGTAAAAGAAACAGGCGTCTTAAATTGCAAAAGTTGTTAACAAAATAATCAATCTCTTTCATGCGTTATATTTGATTGTTCATGCAACAGTGAGCCCTTCCAAAAATACCGCATCCATTCAGACAGCGGTGGTGGTCTGCTGTGGATATATGACAAATTATAAATAAATGGGCACCACCACGACAACAGAATTTTTGCACGTAAATGATACAAAAGATAGATACAACAATGTTGACCAACGACAACTGGTGTTGACGTCAGTTGACATCCTCATTTCTATAAGGTGTGAAAACATCTGTCACCAAGAATATGTCTTTTGAATCCATACCTTTAATTAATTGTTGGTTAAATCGGTTACCCTGGTGGACTCTCTCTCTAGTCTAATCTAGTCTTGTAAGATGAGAAATTGAGCTAGGATTCATGAGCTGATGGAGACAGGAAATTGTGCGCTCAGCGAGAAGGAAAGGATCTGTTTTTAAGAAACAGTGACAGAAACGAAACCGATTTAATTCATACCTTTTTCTTGTTAAAATTACTTCGATGTTTGGCACTGAATGAGTTACAATAGGTCTATCTTACTACTTACTTTCTCGTCCTGCCGTAAAACTATAAAGTACAAAAACGAGAAGGCTACACATTGTCTGGTTTGTTTGGCTAAGGCACTTTGTCTAATAAGCAACGTACTGTTCAACCACAAATTACCACCTGGCTATTCATAGACATTTGGTATTACAGCACCCAAATAACACTTTCATTATTTTCTGTATTGTTCAGTTTTCGGCTTTCTATTCTAAAATATTTCTAAAGTCTGTCTCATCTTCCCCCATTACCAGGCTATAGGAGTAGCAAACAAACACGTTGACGTGAGAAATTAAAAATAATATTCGCACAATGATGATGACAACCGTTTTATACAAAATTGATACATAATAATGATTCTTTTGGCATCATTGTGATGACTCAGGCTTTTCTGCTTAACTGTTTTTACACGATACATCGAAATAAAAAATATTCAATAAAAATTTGGCCTGGGAATTTTTGTCATCCCGGTTTCCTTCCTTTTAGGAATATGCGCTGGTTTGGGGGACACGGTGAAAGAGTTGGGGCTGATAAATGGGAGACTGACAGTTTCATCAGTAGGATTGCTGTCGCTTCTATGTAACTCGTACTGCTTAATCACAAGTTCAATGTGAGAAATTTTGTCGGCATCAGAATTGAGCTCCAGGGCCTGCTTGATACACGACGCTAAATCAGGCAATGGATTGTTTGCTGCATCACAGGGTTCTGGATGGGTTTGACCCACACCCCCAAGATCAGAATTTTGTCTTTTGTTTCTGTAAATTTCCGGCTGAAATAAGTTTGGACGATTTTTCACCCTGGGTGCCGTTCCATGTCCATTCCAAGTATTTTTTCCAAATGCTGCCCTGCCCAACATGGGGGTAGTGTTACAGCTCTTTGGGACAACGCCAGGACGCGCTAACTTCTGCCCGCTGGAAGGCCCGTAAGTATTTTGTCTTCCAAAGAATTCTGCAGATCCACCTGCAGATAGACTTCGAGTGTGGGCTTTGTTCCTCGTCAAGAGAACGTTTGGCGGATGTGAATGAGGTATGTGTTTGGAGGATGAAGATACGGAACCAGTCTCATGCTTTGAGTTCTCTCCAGACACGTACCGCTTTCGGAAAGGCGTTGCAAAATTAGAACCGCCGCTTGGTGTGCCGCGAGTGAAAGTGCTAGGAACTCGACTTGTACTGTGGCTTTTTAAGACACCATTTCCCTTATTTTGAGGAGCTAAGCCGACGTCTTCATCAGTCGACCTTGACTCTGGGCGATCTGAGAAAGCAGCAACAACGGTATACATGAGAACATAATCATGCACCACGAAAGTTACCTTCATCAATTGATGCAGAACGATTCCTGACAAGACTGCCCCTACGAGAGCCATGGCCTCCGGTGACGTTTTGTTGAGAGACACCATTCCGATCCATAAACTTTGAATTGTCAGATGTTTTGTAACCCTAGTGTAATAAATTTGTAAGATCATCTGTAATCTGATCTAATCTGTAATCATATATAAGATACATCTTCGTATTTCTTCAGTTATCCTACAACTAACCTCATCCGAAATCTCAGAACCAGAATCACTCAAGTCCGTAGGCTTCTTGGAGCCAAACGATGGAGTAGAATTGGTTGACGCTTCAACGTAAGAAAGGTCGCGTCTGCAAATAAGAAGACCAACATTTTAGTCTCAGTGTGTGACATTTTGTACTAGAAATACATTATAATAGAGACAATACACCAAAAATTAATAATACCTGACTTGTCCATACGGACTAGCATGTAACAAATTTTCAAATTTACGTTATGTATGAGGTACTTTTCTTAAAAACTATTCAACAACTCACCTTTCATATTCGACCTTCATGCGAGGAGTAGCGCCATCATTCTTCAGTATGAATTTAGATGAAATGGCAGCACGGTGACCTAAGACAATTAGGGTTTTGTCATACATTTGAAGTGTGTATATTATTTTGATTGAGCATCCGCTCACTTACTTGATGAACACCTGCAAGGGTCATGCTTATCGAGATAGTGAGCTAGCGTATCCCACCCTCCTCCAACACGAACCATGACGTGATTTCTCAAAATCTAAAGGACACAAAACAAACAATACATGAGCATGATGTCACTCCAAGTTGTTGGAATAGAAGATCAAGACCATTGCTAAAAGTTCTCAACTTACTCGAACATAAATCATGACTTTTGTATTTCCGATCCTGTATTTCCCTTCTGCAACTCGAATCATTGGAAACTGTGTCGGGCATGAGCATCTCTCGACCAGTTCTCTCACCTAAAATGATTGAGCCAATATGCATAATCGATTAATTCATACTATCTCTTGCCAACTAACCCTCTCATCAAGTGACCGCAAATCGTTTGTGATGATCTGAGCAATTGGCCCATACTCCAACAACGATTCTTCTTCCTCGCCAGAACTGCTCAAGTCTACTCCAGTATCCTTGGCAATGTCACGGTCAATTTCCTTCTCGAACTGAACCAATAGTGGCATGGCCATTCCAAAATGCGAACCCCTTCTCGCAACCTGAGTTTTAGTAAACATACAATATGACATAAAGGCGGAAGCGAAGACTAAACAGAAATTCAGAAAAAAATGAAAAAGGACATCATTGTCACCTTACCTCCAATAAGCAAAGTATGACATTCTTTTCATTTTTTCTTAAGATCAGGTCATCAGACTCAAACATAAGGCAATCAAAGATTCCAAGTTGCCGGCACCAAAAGATGAAATTGTGAACATTATCACGGGCATAGAACGTCTCAGGTCTTGCATTGGGATTGAAATACACGTCTCCATTCGGGAGCTTCCACTCCTTTCCCCAGCATTTTGGCAGCTTCTTCCCTTGCTCAATCCATTCGAGACAGGCTCTTTTCACATTATTCGCATGCTGCAAAAGAGAAATTGGTTGTTAGACTCTCGTCTTAGCATCTTTCTAAAAACCTAGCACACATCCAGCAGAATAACAAGGTCATTTGTATTCCACTGTTGTAGTCGTAATTGGAGTTTACCAGACAAAGCGAAAGCCATTCATTTAACTTTCACTCGAACCACCGAAGTCAACCCATCTTTGTAGTTATCACATTAAAGTATGCCAAGTTCTCACTTTCAAAAGTCCCATCATTCCGTCCCAACTTTACCTCCAGAAATCCCAGCATATTAGAATAGCAGTGAAAACATAAAAGCATGAACACAAAATATTTCATTCCTCGCCATGAAAAGAAACTTTCACCGCTGTTGAGTTGCCAACTCTCAACTCTCTTTTTAATTCATTTACACTTCCTACAACGACTTGGATACACAAAGGAAAATTTCATCATAACGTGATAAGTCAAAAGCTATACGCCTTTCATTTATTGTCTCATTAATAACAAGACAGGTCTGCTGAAATAATAATTCTCATCAATGCCTCATGTGAAATAGTAGTAAGTAAGTAGTGCACTGCATAAACTGGGGTAACCTGAGTGCACTGACTTCTTTCATTCTTATTGTTCCTTACACGAATGCAGTTCAGTGATGCCATAAAACTTAGAAGGTCCATTGTAAAAGCAATGAAATCAATTGGAATGTGCAAAGTAACAACAAGACCTGTCATTACTGACAACCATAATGATAATAATCATTCGTGTTTCCACACCCTCCAAGTCTAAAACAGGAGCATGGCTCCAAATATTATAGTAAATGAATGAATAGCGAAATGAAAGAGGCAAACTTTGGTAATTAATGTGGCTAATCTACAGCTTACTACTTCATACTTGCGCTGCTGTCCGCCAACAAACTTTGGCCATATTTTTTGGACAAAGCATTATTCAATTTAACAGCCACCATAAACGGGTACAGCATCTTGTTTTTCAAACGGTACTTCTCATCTCTTCCATCACTTAATCCCATCATCATACATATCATCATGTCCAATGACCAGACAAGCCAACACACTTTTTTGCAAAGACGTCCATACCACACACACCAAAGCAATTTAACACTTGACTATACATTGAGGAATTGTCAGGCAGGTACAGATAAGAGCTTTTCACACTACACGAGTCCTTTTGAGGAATCTAATGGAAGGGTTCTATTTCTTTCTTCCTCGCAGCCTAAAAAAACGCCTGGTTTTGGTTTACACGGTCATCAATTTCTGAAGTTAGCATAACGAAATAGCTAATTTTTTTCTTTTCCCAACGAGCAAATACGATAAAGCAAAGCAAAGAGGAATTAAGGAGACAAAGTGAGTAGTTATTTGTCAAATTCCAACTGTTCTCCATTGTTCTCGTGTGACACTGCTTGAATAAACTTGAGGAGTGACACAAAAGGAAGAAAAGAATGCAAATAAATCTGCAAGCGAGGGACACGACAACGACAAGACAAGACCTACCTTGCAAAGAATGACGCCAGTCTCTAAGCATTCCATAAATGTGTGTGGAGTGATTGTAAGGTCAGGGTATAATGTAATAAGCCAATCTGAAAGATCCTCTTTCATCGCCCAAAGATATTCATCGCTCGTTTTGAATGGACGAAAGTCACGAAGCTGTAGCATCTGAGGGGTTATGTGCAGCCTTTAAGGAAAAAAAGTTTTTGCTTTTAGTTTTCACATGTTTCCATTTATGATATTTAAAAAATAGAATGAAGTTGACAGACCTTGGGGGAGACTCCATCGTTCCTTCTTACGAATGACCCTCTTCTTTTTTTGCAAATATGCGATCCTTTCCACCTTTGATCAGTCAATCATCGGCTCCCCTCCTTATGTCGTATCAGTCAACTGAAGGGTGAAGATGACAGATTTCAATTTGACCTGCAAAAAACAATAATAAATTATGAGATAAATATCCTCAGCTCAGTCAACCTTATTAAACGTCTTTGTTGTGGTTCACTGGTTCTTATAGACATTGATATTATTATTACCCGAAGAAGGGAAAAAGGAGTCACTGAGTCGAAGCAGTATGCTATGCCCACTGAATCTGATCCAAACACAGTGACACAGTTTTTTGGGAAATTCCAACTTATCTTAAATCTACAATTAGGATATCGATACTTCCGTATTGACACGACTCTGTGTCAACTCCATGATCAAATACCGTGTCCACACTTGACCCATATGCCATCCACCGAAAGAAAAGAGCACAGAGAGAGACAGACCTGCCCTATCAACAACAACCTAAAGACATGAATGAGTCGCCAGATAAGCCGAGGTATTGGTTTGTCTTTCCTGCGACAACTCTTGTTTACATTTATGTTCCCATCTAAAAAGTGATAACCCAACAAGGAAGCCTTTCCCCTCAATGGTCGGTAATCGTGTGAATATCCTCCACACAACCACTAATTATGCTTTTTATGATTCATTCATAATGTCTTTTGCACCTCTTCGGTAGAACCGATAGAACAACATAATGTAATTTATTGCTACTCTTTGTTTAGGAGACCCTGAGAACCACGACCACGGCACACTCGTCATCCCCCATAGCCTTCGACCTGCACTTTTGTCGCCGTGTTTTTCTAACATCTTTGTGTCCTCGTCGGTGTCAAAGGTACTTGTGCACCACAGCCGACGGCTTTCGTACCCAACCAAAGCGACTGCCGTCTGAACAACAACAATGCCAAGAACAGACTCTTTCTACAAAACCACTATGTTTGGCCTTCCTGTTCCGGTCCTCAGACAATCGTCAAACAAAGAAAGTACGTCGTTTCTTCAACCTATGGGACGACATTGTGGGAACCTGTCACATTCTTTTGTTTTCAGGCCACAACAACAACAAAACAACCTTCATTGTCACTACTACCATTATCCCCACTTCATTATGTCTACGACAATGCCTCTATCCCTCAGCAAGGTAAACAATAAAAAAAACAAACGAGGATGGAGGGTGGGGGAGGCACAAAGTCAACAATGTTTTTTCAAGACCTTCGTAAAGTCCAATCGTATCGTAAATAAAAAGGGGGTGAACTTACCCCTTGTGACCTTCACTCCGACTGTCAAATCCGTGATTTGTAATTAATTAATTGACTTGGAAGATGCGAAACAAAGAAAATACAAAAAGTGCATCAACCACCGAATGAATGCCGGTGTTGTTGGCTTCTCTCCTTCTTCCTTGGATTTGGATTAAAAACTCTGCTCACTCAACATCAGCAACCACACGCGTCGTCCGTCGCCATCATCACCACCACCACCATCAATCATCACCAGAAAATGCACTTTTGACTTTGGGAGAGAGGAAGGATGTCAATGTTTTTGAGGACGTGGCAAATCACAAAGTGGATATTATAATAATGCCACCCACACCAAGTCCAACACAGATAAATGGAACTAGTGTCACTTTGCCCCTTCTGATCCAATGCATGGGTATAAATACCTTGATACTCTACAAGAGGAAGGATAAAATAAAACTGAAGTATTTTTCACATCTTCATCAAGTGTCATCATGTGCATTTATTATTTATTTGTCGGAAAGGTGTGAACAAACACCGATCCATCAGATATTTTTCCGATATGATAAGGTGGGCATGGCTAATTGGCACTTGTCGAGTGGTCATTCCATTATCTGCTTCCGCACTTCAAGTTCAGATTTTTTTAAATCTGTTACTCATTCCCAAGTGGATGTCGTCATTGGAGGACAATACATAATAATTGCAATCATAAGCACCTTATTTACGAGCCTCATCCTACGGACTATGTTGGACAGGGAGGCATAAGGAAAGGTACAAAGGTGATTGAAAATTGATCAAAATACGACGATACAGTGAAGACCAGTTCAGATGACATGACTATAAAGATTCAAAATATGTATATATACCAATTGATTAATGAGAAAGTATAGAAAAAAAGGTGAAATGTGAAAAAGATAAGTGGTTGATTATCCTTGCACTACTGCAAACGACAGATATGATGATGAATCATACTCTGGTGATGAAATGATGCGTTACCTCATCATTATTATCCTGGGCCTTCGACTGGAAATGAAGTAATACGATGCACTCTAAATTACCCTGTCTGTCATGTCACTTTCATCTGCATTTATTTATCAGTTCATTGTTAATAACATTGAACTAAAAGTTACAGCATTATTTACTGCATGCATGACTTGATAAGAGTTAATAATAGGAAACAAATATAACGCTATGGAGGTGAAAGTAGACGTTCTTGTGCAATCATTGATTGCTGCTGTAGTTCACAGCTCTCAAGTGTTTACGCCGTTCGCATGTCCAATGTCAAATGTTTCTTTCCAGAAATCTCGATCTGGCATTTGGATGCGTACTTAAGCGTTTACAGGGAAACATGTTCAATGATACGTTACATCAAATTGACAAGCTCTGCATTAGTACAAAGCTTTTATCTATGGCTCCTCCAAAGACAATTATTGGATTCCGTAGCAAAATTGAGACTGGATTAATTTGCATGAATATTCCTAAATTGCTGCGTAGCTGTTGCACCTATGAATACGAAAAAGAATACTTCATCGCCATGTGCCGAACGTTACTCAAGCATTTAATTCTGCGTTCATTCGATGTGGTTTTTGTGCATCGTGGTGTCTTCTAGGTTTGCAAATAAAATGGTTTACTGACTCTCATTGTTTACCCATTTGTGACTTAGTCAGCCTAGCCTGGGAAGATGTTTGAAGTATAAATTGGTTTTGTATTTTTTGCTGTTAAGGGCAAATCTTAAAAGCATTTTATGCCAGAGGGAGAAAGAACACGCACCCATCTAACATTTACAAAGTTATGCAATCTTCAATCGATGTGTTCGGATCAAAGCAATGTTCATTTTGTTGCTCTGCATCAGTTCGCTACTGATGATCAATTCAATTTTGTCAATGCGATTAAAATATTAACATATGACAGACTGAGGTTTGTCTTGGAGCAAAACAAATAAGAGTCCTTCTTGACCTGAGTACGAACCTCTTGTCACCGGAAATGAAAGTAGACGAGGTAACAGCAATGGCTAAATGGTCAATTCAATTTCACTTTGCAAGATATAATCGGGGACCTTCATTACTGTCCACACTATCTATTTACATTGTGATTGACTGAAAGTCGATCTATATTGGTCGTCTATTGATGTCGAGAAAAGAAAAGAAATGTATGTCATTCATTTGGAGTTAACAGGCGTCACAAGACTATTTTCCAAGTGCCATCACTTACAACATGTGACAAGCCTTTCTTGCTTCTTGCTTCATATCAAAGATTTCTTTTAGGATACGATTTTATCGTATGCAATATTAGAAAAGGGGAATATGATAGAAAGATATTTAAAACTTCTCTTCCTTCACGTAAAAAAAGAAATGATGAGGACAGGAGGTTCCATTTCACCTTCACACCAGACCAGAAGTACATAAATCGATCGAAAGACACGCCAAGTAGAATACAAGTGGCATTGCGTAAGCTTTGAAATCCTGCCTGAGAATACAATTGATTACGATACGACTACAACTTGTAAGCCCAGAGAGAGAGAGAGAGAGAGACAGATGAAAGTTATAGCCAAAGCCGAGTTCTATCATTTCATTTTCATTACTACCTTTGACAATTGGAAAATTCAAATTACACTTCAAGTAGTTCAATTCAACCGTTCAATCATGAAATCTATCACCAAAGGCTTCGACAGTTCAGCAAAAAAGCTTTTCTGTAGCAGTAGTTTGTACAATACCTGGGATGGGATCATGTCATGCAGAAATATAATTCATTTGAGCAAGAGGACTGTATTTAATCTTTACAGTTGATCAACTTTATGATCATTCTTTTGTGCATGTCGCCCATCTCTCCATCCCTCCCTCAACTGAGAATTTAAAGCCACCCTAAATTAGCGTTCTAATTATGAAATATGTAATGTTGCTCAATCATACAAGAACTAAACTCTTCTTCCTTTCATAAGGACAAAGCGAGTGGTTGCATTCTCATTCCGTCTTTCTTATCTTCCCAAAAGAATAATGAGAATGTGAGATAATGGCACTGCTTTTCATAAAAGCCATAAGAATTTAAGGAGTGGGTTGGTTGAAATGGGATGTTTCAAAGATCTCAAATAGTAAAAAGGAAGTTACTTAAAACGATTTGCATAGGGTGTGTAAATGAACGGACGAGATAGACGGTAATCATAATGTAATGTGTTTTGTATAATGGGGCTCATGTTATTCTCTCCCTCATCTTCAAAATTTGAAAAAGAACTTATTGTAGTGCAAGCAACTTAATCACGCATCTCATCGTCATCATCGCATCCTTTCTGACTGCCTTCAAATTGCGTATGTGGTACGAATAGATATCCACATGTAGGTAATAGTAGTGCTAAAGTCCAGTTACCAGTTACCACCCTAACATAAATACATTACCGCATTTCCTTAAGGGGATGTAAGAAAATTGGCTTTGGCCATCTTCAGAAAGTAACAACTTCACTAATCATTACCATTGGAGCTGAACTGAAAAATTTTATGAGTGCAAATCTAGAATGCAGGTCTGCCACTGCAACATCATCGTGTTACTGATAAAAGTTGAGCAAGACATTTGCTTCAATAAATCGAATTGCGTAGTTTTGCAGGTAACTTTTTGAGGACCAACAAGTTTAAACGTCGAGAGATATGTAAGGTTGCTGCATCACAAACAAAAAAATTCCAAGTGAATTCAACTATT
>JAQIWU010001992.1:0-13864 GCA_034696445.1 Isotomiella minor
AACTGCATTTTTATACTTTCACTTTTGTAGTGTGAATGCGAAAATTATAATTATGAATCATTTTACCATGATGGATTGCATCGTGCAACACAAAAAAGTTACTCATCATCACATGCACAGAGCAGCAGTTGAAGAAATGCCTGTATTTTATTGTACTTTTGTAGGAATGTAGGCTTATGCCAAAATGTAGGTTACAAAAATAGTTTGATTCTTCTTTCTTCGCTTCAGAGTGTTTGTTAAAGTAAGTACCATTGTGCTAATTCTGTTTCTCTTTTCTCATTCCTTCCTTCGGCAGCCTACATAGAGTTTGCCCAACTTGCCTGAGGTCGGTTGGATGAACATATGCAATGATTTATGGTTCAAATATGGACTGAAAGCAGAATAACAAACGAAAGTGAAAGTAAAAGCAAAAGATGGTGGTGGTCTGCTCTGGTGGTGTGCTATTGAAGAAGAATAGTGTTGTTGCAAGGATAGAGTCCACTAATAAAAAATGAAACATCAAGTTATAGTAAATAACGTTACCACACACAGACCTTTATTGTATTAGCGAAGAATTGAGAAGCCGCATTATGTCCTGTTTCGTGTTTGTGGTTATTTCATTTCACGCCCAGTCTTATATAACAGAGCATGGAGGAACTTTCTTTGACCAAAGACCCACCCGCACAATTTTACTATCCATCCATCCCATCATTCCTGACACTATACCTCATCTCACACCTTTGTCAATGAAGTACAAAAGGTTAGTTCAGGTTAAACAACCAAAAGTAGAAGGTACACTTTTATGACAGGGGTTGCGGTAAACATTATGTAACCTTAAGAACTTTCTCATTTACTGCATTTTATTACTTTATGACGGGACACTTCACACATTCATTATCTAGTTTAAAGACTGCACTTCTGTTTTATGGCGTTATTAAACAAGACTGTCAATCATGACTGTCTTTTTGTCCGTCCAAAAGTTCGACGTTCATTCGTCTTCCATCATTCACTTTTCTGAAAAAGAGAAAATCCCAAGCCAAGCCACTCGTCTTGACTTGTAAATGTTTCACAATTTTTCCAAGCCGCAATCAGTCTTATAGTAGAATTAAACTTTTATGATTTATTAGTTGTAGCATTTACCTGTCTTGCCTGGAACCTGGAAGTCTTTATCAACTTCTTGACTCCTTCGTATGAATATTTCTGCGTTGCCATAGTTTAACAGCGCCTTCGACCTTTCTTTCCTATTACAAAAGAAAGTCACAAAACATATAGATGTATTTCCTCCTATCGCGGGTGTCACCAGCAGACTCCGAGTGAATGAATTATTTTCTCGTACCCCAGACATCGATACCTACTTCCAACCAACGGTATCAGGTACATAACATAAATGTGCGTAGGAAACAAGTCTGATCATACATCATGTTGCAATTGCAACAGGCGAAGATTAAATTCAAGTGTGTGGACTAGGTGGTATATCCGTACAATATTGACGGTCGGGTAATACCTATATATTCCTTGGTGTGGAATGTGGTGACAATCCAACTGGAAATTATTTTACTTCTTTCTCGTTTTACGAGAAAGGTAATAAAATTTGTTGCCAATATTTCGCAGCCCCTCTATCATGTATACTTTTGCTCCATACGTCATGCGACTTCGAATTGCTTTCTTCTTCTTTCTCCAATGAAAAAAGTAGAAGAGGAACGATAAGGAGATGATAATAAAGCATGTGGTGGCAGCGATAAAGCGTATGATGCGATATGTGATGATAATATATGGTACCATAAAATAACGGCTCGTAGAGAATGGCAAAATACTTTCCCCTTGCGAAAAACATTCTGCACTGCATCCTCCTGCAAAAAAAACACAGGACAAAGTGAAAAATGCTGTCCTCCTTGTCATCTCATATTCTCACAAGAAGGAACAAAGGGACAAACTAATGGTTATTGATGGATTTGTACAAGTTCATCTGTTATCTACAATTGTTTCTAAAAAGAAATGTATTTCTTTTATTTTTTAGTGCTTTCCACAAACTCTGCGGAGGAGGATGAAGAGTTTGACTTTGCAGCGTACAGTCCTCCAGGCCCCTACTTTGATAAGGAGTATTCCAAAAATGTTACAGCGCTTGTGGGGAAAACAGCATCACTTTCATGTAAAGTATTAAACTCCGGAAATCGAACGGTAAGTCCGCTATTTTGTAACCTTTTTTGTTGTGCAACATTTCATCAAGAACGATTCGCAAAAGCCTAAATAAATGAGCGACAGACAATGATGATGAGGATACTCTGTGTAGACAGTCTGTTCTTGTCATTTGGTTGTCCCCGCAGAATCGTTGTTATGTAAGGCTTATTAATAGTTATGTGATGTGACAAAACAAATAAAAGGGATTCATGTAAGATCGCAAAGGATGAAAAAGGCCAAAAGACTCAAAGACAGGTTTCTTTTATTCTGGAAATGAGTTGGGTTGAGAAGACTTGAACCAAAACCAAACTATGGAGTTTCTCTTTTTTCTTCTTTCAGAGATGAGACTTTCTTTTCTCTTTTCAAAAAGAATCAAAGTCTTTCTCTTTTGTCTACCTTTACATAAGACTAGATTCACTTTCACTTTGACTGGCTATAAGCGTCATATAGCTCAGAGTTACATGTTTCATGTCTTTCCGTCAGATTTGGAAAGATTTTGTGTCCAAAAAACCGAAAAGAAAACCAGGTCGTGGGTGACTTGACTACTGGAGAATGAAAGAAAGCTTAAATGAAGGGTAACGGTTTGTTGTGACTTGCTCTCGAAATCAGAGCTGAGTCAAAGAATTTCTTTTATTTAGAGAAAGTTCTCGTCCGTTTGAATTTTGATCTATGGGATGGCGTGGGTTCTTACATTTTTTTCTTCTTTCCAAAGCGTCATAGGACGTGCCTTTGGTTGGACCCTAAGGATGATGATATACACATTGCTCAATATCTCTTAACATGATTTGTGTTTCTCATGTCTTCAGATTTCATGGGTGCGTCATCGCGACATTCACCTGCTGACGGTGGGAAGGGACACATACACAAGTGACCAGAGGTTTCAAGCCCTCCATAAGCCACACTCTGATGAATGGACGCTGCAAATTAGGTATCCCCAGGTGAGTGGCTCAATTGCTCTTTTCACTTTGGCAAAGCACCTTCGGCTCCCCACCTCTTCGTCCATTCAATTCAATTCAAGTCAATGGGCAGTCTCATTTATTTCATTGCACTAGATTACATTTCTTTTAGTTTATGTCATTTCGGTCCAGCAACCTTCAACGAAGCTATGGATAGAGGGTATATGGCTCAGGCTCAGTTTGTTCTCGTTGTGCAATGCTGTACCACTACGTCGTCGTCGTAACACCCTAAAGCCTGAACAATACACGAAACTAAATTACACAGCGTCATGTTTTCTTTCTCTCATACTGGGTTATGTTTTATCTTTTATATCCCTTTGTTCAGCAAAATTGCTACAAATTTTCTTTTCGCTCTTCAAGATAATCTATCTACCTTCCACACTTTGAACTCAGGGCCCAAAAAAGACGCAATATACCATGCTATTAACTCAGTTCTTTCACTTTGTTTCTCTTCCTTTCTTCTTCTCCTTTTATTGAAAAAGTCCCCAGGAGAAAGGGTCCCACACAAAATTACTTACGGCGAAAGCGCCCCCAACTTGTGGAATAGAGATAAAATGACACGGTTGTTTTAATGAATAAAACCTGGGATTCGTTTTTTTGTATTGTTTGGCTGGTATTTAAATAATATTTTCTCCAAATTTTAGGAAAGGGATTCGGGAGTGTACGAGTGTCAAATCAGCACAACACCCCCATTTGGACATTTTGTTCACCTTATTGTTGTCCGTAAGTCCATTCAAATGTTAAAACATTCTATAGATTGGGAAAAATTAATCTAAAATGTCTTATGTTATACAAGTTAAATGTGGGTCACGGTACATAAAGATTCTCCATTGCTAATACAAACACTACATATCCAACTCTCGCCCATTTTTTCCTCTTTCTCTCTTCATCATCACCTCCGTGTGTTCTTTTCTTTATTGAAAATTATCCAGAACGTAGGATTTTTGCTGACAAGCTTCTTTGTTGTAGAGCCAAAAGAAAGCCTGATTTGTTTTGTCGCGACATAGCACCCCATAGCTTCTTGTCGCTACGGGCACAACAACTGCTACATTACATATTACACATACCTAGTCTTGTTACTCTGGAAAAGGGATCGTGTCCCGTGTCATATGAGCTCTTCTTTGTAGTAGTATGTCCTATTCTGATGGAAAAAAGTGGAATGACTTGAGCCAGAGGAAGTTTCGCGAGTGGGCTTCCGAGTCACTGATTTCTATTAAGGAAGTGACAGAAATATCGACTTTCTCCTAGATGGTTCAGTGCCTCTTCAAATTAAATCCACTTCCTCGTAAACTAGCCTACGTCAACTTGACAGAAACTAACTAACCTCACGCCAATACGAACGGTGAAGATTGAGGAGATTCAACTAAAAATCTGCTCAAAGTATTGCAAAACTCAATGTAGGCATTAAAAGTACAATCCGTGTCCTTTCAGAGGGACAGATCCGTATGCAGAAAAATATGAAAGTAGGTTGAGTGTTGGACTTACGATTTATCAAATGCACACTACCTACGTTTTTGCGCACATATGTCTGAACCCCAGCAACCTTCGTTTCTACTTGCATCACCCATTTCTATTTTTCTCACTAGAATGAACTCTGCGATCAATAAATAATGTCATTCCACACAATTTATTTGTCGCTACATAATTCAACTTGTTGTATCTTCAACTCTTTTTCAGAAGCCACAGAATTTGCACAGTAATAATTTGATTATGAGGACATATGAGTGTGCAAATAAGCGACCTTTAGGAAAAAAGTATCAATTTATTCATACAACCATTCAGTATTGCCTGTAGCTCTTCCAAATTTTCGTAAGATGCGAATTGCAGACACAATTTCTGGGAAGGAGTTGAAAGTGCCTTCGTAAGACTGTAGCCTCAAGCCTAAAACGGAAATTATTTCAATCCGTTCCACAACGTTTTATAGCTTTGAACGCGACTTTCTTATGTGTCTGATCTTTTTCGTGAACGAGAGAAGGAAAGCTATAAGGTAGATAGATGATCAGAGAGAATTTTTTCCTCCGGTCAGGTAAAAGCAATCACAGGATATAGACCGCCTAGCAATTTGTTTCTTTGAAAAAGTAGATCAAATCCCTGATCATTACACCATCTAGTCGACTTTCTCCGTCCAATTTCCATACTCTCAAAGGCTCTTCTAGATCCAAAGATGTTTTTACTCCACATCTCTGGCTGGGGAGGGAAAACCTAGGACCACTGATCAAAAAATTTCCCTTTTCATGTATTCATTCATGCAGGGCAAGTCATTAAGACGTTTACTTTGTTCAGGCAAACATCATTTGCAGACTTATCAGTGCTACTAGTGTTTCGGTTGGTCCACTGAATTGAATTGGAAAGTTCTTTTGATACTTTGTAAATGAATTCTTTATGCCGCAGTGCAAAAGAAAGTTACTTGAAGCTTTTTAACTTTTAGTAAAATTAGAATGAAGAATAACAACATCGGAAATAATTTCCGCTACACAACTCAGACTCAATGATCAAAAGAGGAACAAAATTATTCTTTTGTAAGCTTTCATTTCACTTACTTTCCGAACACTCACAATTACTTTCCCTGCTGCGTTGCTATACAGACTCGAATGCGACGCAGTGGTTACCATTTTCGCCTATTACTTTACCTCCCCATGAAACGAAGAAGAAATAACCCTGCCGTTTCATTTAATGTAACAAAAGCTGAGCCTCTATACACTTTGCGGTTTGTAGTTAGAGAAACCTTCCATTGTTTTCTTACGATGGTGGGTTACTTGCATAACGTCAAATTGGTGTATATTCAGTGGCTGGAAGAAAGTACTATACCAAGCTTAAAGGAAAACTAAACCCAAATTGTTTCTCTTTTTCTCTTCCTTGTACATTGTTGGTACACTTTATGTTCTTCTGCTGCTGTGTCAGTTAAGTTTGTGAGAAGATTGGGGAAGCCTTAAGTAAGTAAAGTAATAGTGAAACGACAACGCATTTACTTAATAGTTTCAACACTTCAACCTCTACCTACACCGACTGGTATAAACCAACGCCTTCACCACAAAGTAGAAATTGCATGTGAACAATTGAGAGTAAAGTGAAAGTGCTTCTGGTTGGTTGGGTGAAGGTTTGTGATGACGGTGGGGTTGGTCTGGGGTAGATGGATGGTTGGTTCCTTATAGTTCATGAGAAAGAAAGATGAAAAGAGACCTCGTCTTGTTTCCTTAAATGTAGCTCTTCTTTATTAGTTAGGAGGATATCTCTCCGCTGGATCATGGAACTGGAAAGGTTGAGAGATAGCTGGAATTGGCCCACCACTTATTCCGTTGTCTCTCACTTGGCTTACATCTAAAACAGTAAACAGTAGTTCCTCCGTAGGGCTTGGAGAAGGCAGGAACTGTCATTTACAGTTTGTCATGTGTCGTGGAAGATAAGATTTTAGCAGACAAGATGACAGCATGTGTGGACTCCCTCCGCCGGGCTCTGTTAATGAAAGTAGAGATAAGTTTGGTGAAGGTTAGATTGGGTAGGAAGCGACTAACTAATGAAGATTTCTGCAATAAAACTTTCTCCTTGAATTAGTCTAGTTTCTTAACACACTCTCTTTATGTCCTGAGGTCACCTTCACTACCGGTCCAAAGCATCTCATCATCTTACCTACTGGCCTTCCCTCGTCTCACCTTACTTAAAAAGTTAGATATCAAAGACCCCGATCAATTTTATTTCGTTCACATGCCACAGTTTCCAACATAATGTAATGCTGTAGTTCCATGAACGTCGCTTAATACAATGTAGTTTACATTGTTTGAATGGCCATGGACATTTTTCGGTGACAATTGCTATAACAGCATCTACTTTCGATATTTTCGTAAATATTTTTCCTAAATCAGCATTCAAATTTTCAAGTCGTTTGCTAGGAATTGGGAGTTTGGCCTCAAAAAACGCCTTAAATAAGCATTTGTTTTGCCCAATTAATCTTTCTGAAATCAATTGGTTTCGATGGTTCTGTGAAATGAGGTAGGAGTAACTAATGCTTTCTAGATTTTACTTTCTTTTCCTTCTGCTTTGTTCAAATCTCAATGAAATTACAGAACTGCAGGAAAACTTCTAAAATTAGATGATGTCAGTCAATAAAGTTTAGTTTTAGTTTTGGAGCACCAAATTCTAATCGCATTTCACATGCCAAAATCGGAAACAAGTTCTTGAGTTTCAATCTTAGTAGAGAACAAAAAGAAGAGAGAATGAATGCACTGTGGCGAGGAAGGAGAGAAAAGTCTGGTTAAACTTGTGGTGAAGTTGGAGGAAATCGGAGAAAGTTAACATGTAACTTTCAAGAAAACTTGTCACTTACTCTCTATTTGTACCTAAGACAGTCACAGGCATTATATAATGATGGACTTCTTCACAAATTAAATGACTCATCCTCAAAAGGCAAAAACTAATACCAAACTAATTATTCAGTGTTTCACAATACCCCTCCTGCTCAAAGTAGACGGAAACATTTGCGAGTCAGCTTTGTTTTTAGTTGGTCTTTCTATGATCTTTCTATACTGGAAAGTGCAGCAACTCTTTGAATATCTAGAAATATTGTACACCATTCAGAAAAGATAGAGTTAACGTTTTTTAGTGAAAAATAAATCCAATCTTTTACCCCAAAGACTCATTCATCATTTGTAAGACTCGTCAAGTACAAAATATTTTTACTCTTTGATGTACCCATGTATTGGTGATGTACTGCACCCATGGGGCAGAACCCAATGGGAGACCACTTATTCCACATTTTGCATTTTGCTCATGAATTTCATTGCAGTTCAGCTTTGGTCCTTTTTTTATCCTGTCCCAATGAATGCATTTATATTTACTTTTTCAGTTAGCTGCTATGAAGACTTGTATCGTATCAAAATCAAGTTACTTTTTGTACTAACATGACGAATTAAAATGCCAGAGTAACAATCATGTGTCTGTATGACGTTCCACCCGTCTCATCTTGCCTTTTCAGCAAGGAAAGAAATGATGATGAACACCTGTGATGCAAGGAAATGTGGGACGAGTTATTCATGAGTATGGAATTTGAAAGTGGCTGTGACAAATGAGAGACTTGAGTGAGATGAGATCAAAAAGTGACATGTAGAATATCAAGCAGAAAGCAAGATGTGGCCTGGTGTACCATGAAGGTCTTCTTCTATTTTGGCCAGAATCCTTCGAAAGAAGGAATTGTTCATATGTTGAACTGACTTGCTTTCTCCAAGTCCGAATAATGCGTATTTGCTGCGGATAGAACGATATGGCGGATTGGCTACTCGTACCTGCGGCTCCAAGTGCTCAGGAGGCTCATATACAGAAATACATAGGCATGGCTTAGTCAAATTCATTCCAAAATTCTAAATTCTGCACATAGCAAAAGGAGAAAGGCACGTCTCGTTTAAATGTATTATGCCGTTAGTGCCTTGGCTTAATGCAATGCAATACATTTCCAGTGGGTTTTGTCACATCACGTACACATCACACGAGTCTCATGAAATCCACACATGAAAATATTCCGGCCAAGGATTTCCAGGAATCTAATCTTTGAAGTTATAACTCCAACTTCTCTATATAATTTATGTAGCCGTGAGGCCATGAGATGAAACGTCTTTCTGTGAAGAGACACCCACTCCACAAAGGAATTGTAACGTCTAAAAATATTAATTTCCACATAAATTATGTCATTTCAGAGCCAAACACAACAATTATGGGAGCTCCAGAAATGTTTATAAATCGAGGGTCTACCATTAACTTAACCTGTGTGGTTGAACATAGCCCAGAACCCCCTGCCAATATTTTATGGACCCATAATAATCAAGTAAGTAAAAGCGTCACTCTTTTGTCAACGACTTATGACTAATTCTAAAATTGTTTCTACAGGAAATAAATTACGATAGTCCACGGGGTGGCGTTAGCGTGATAACGGAGAAAGGTGATGTGACTGTGAGCTATCTGCTCATTCAAAAGGCTCGACCGTCCGATTCCGGAAAGTAAGAACTCATCGTCAGACAGTTAATTCAAAGAGTAAGAATTATTGTTTAAACAAATATTTTTATATCATTTTTCAGGTATGCGTGCGCCCCGTCTAACGCTGTTACACAAGAAATTATGGTGCACGTTCTAAATGGTAAGTCTCGACGAAGAGTCAGTTGCACTTTGCGACGATTATGATTAATGATAGTGCCTGGGCTATTTTAACCATCGGAGTTTGGCAATGGTAAAATGACCAACACATTTTAAGTGGGCCATAAAGTACTGGTATTTATTCATAGTCTGGGGAGTAGCAGTTGGTCTCAAGGGGTGTATCAGAACAGATCTCTGATTCGAGGCTAGCGAGTAGACTTTCTCTAGGTGCCTCATGGATTTTATAATATTGATGAAAGTTAGTTGAATTGAGGTTGGGTATTCCATTAAATCAATGGTTCCTTGAAAATGACCGTTGGAGTGGACGGGTAACCCATTGGAACCTGAGGCCATAAGAAGCATCTGGTAGTCTATAAATTCATTTCCTTTCGTGCAGCCTCAATCTGTCTGTTCTCTGACATTTGGTATTCCTGTGCTTGGATTAACTTGACTAAAGTTAAAGGTTTTCTTCGTCAAAGAGAGGAAATTAAAACCCAAAATTCATGTAGTCAGTCTTCCTTCTCGCACACACATGGCACACGACGGTAGAACGACTTTATTGAAAATGTGCACTGTTGGTTTTGTTTCGTGTTTTACTTTGGTGGTGAAAGCAAGGAAAGTTGAAATTTTCCGGGAGAGTAGATAAAAACCAGAAAGTGGCCGCAAAATTGGTTGTATAAAGAATCCAGTGTTTGTGGAAGTCGAATAGGATGTCAAAGGTTCGGCATGTGTTATTTGCTCTGAGCCTTATCGCTCACTCTCACACATAGCAAAAGTAAGTGACAGCCCAGCGTAGTAGTGAGCATCCTTCCTCAGGGATAATAGTCAACACACAAGTGTTACATAACGAGTCAGGTTGTTATCCTCAAAACCCACACAAAAAAATGTATTCTAAACCGTAATGTTCAATTAAGTACGGAGGGTTGAAAAGGGATGGCTTAATTGATCTACTCCTGTGAAAAGGAGGAAGAGGTGTCTGATGTGAAGTCGACTTGACAAATAAGTGAAAAGAGAAAGAAGAAGCAGAGCGTGAGTGAGCGTGACTCTTTGCCTGCAGCGTGTCACTTTTCCTTTCCCTAATTGTGCTAATCTTGCCACAGTCACACACCTAAAAGTACATAGCATGGTTGCTCTGTGGTGTGTTGTCGTTGTCATGTCAGTCACCAGGCACCAGTGTCACCACCGCGGCACTGGTTGGCCTTAACGTTAGATCGCTTAATCATATGCACCTCAGCATGACATGAATGTATGATTCTGCAAGAGTGACTTTTATTGATAGTTAGAATCTCATAAAAACGCCACGAAAACTACTAAAATGAGAGAAAGGTGGCTCCTTTAGTTGTCACTATTATTTGGATCTCTGAGAAAGGGAAAGGAAGTTGCGTGCATACTTTCTCCTAGTAGAAATATTGTTGTGCTTATGCTCATAGGCCCGGTGTAAGGGTCACCCTGTCGCTCTCGTCCCCCATGTTCAATGTTCAACTTTTCAATTTATATATTTCAATAGGGTTGAATAGAACAGAATAGAAAGTAAGTTTCCTGTCGGAAAGAAATAGTTTCCTCGCTTCCTACTATCTACATTTTAATCTCATAATATTCCCTCTCCTTCCTTCTTTCCCCCTTTTGTGAGTTCAGATATTGGATTTGAGAATCTTCCTCCTTTGCTTTGCTTACATACATCCCGAGATATTACTATGCTGGGCGATGATGCTTAAATTTTCTTGAAAGTCAACTTATTCATGAGGTGAATAGAATATTGGGTGAGTGGGTGCATGTAATCCAGTAATTTACATCTCTATTGTATAGAATAACACAGGCGGAATCTCCTTTTTATTGTGACATCCATACGAGGATTTTGGCATACATTTTGATTCGCGAAAAAAGGGAATATCGGTGGTGGTAGCGACGGCTGCTGACTGAGGAAGAAATAAGACAAGGTGGGTGAACATAAGGTGAAGTGTAGTCGGTTCACTAGACTGGTTTCGTGAGCTGACTTGTGGCTGTAATTTCTTTGGAATGTGGAACTTTCTTTTTCTATCAAAAAAGTAAAGGCTCTCTCGTCCATTGACATGGGTTCATGAAGGGAAGTCAGGCCACCAACATCGTAGAAGAGGGAAGAAGGTGGGTGGGTGGAATATGAGGAGTATGAGAAGAAAGATAAGTTACCCAAAAGGAGGAGAAAGCAGAAGGAAGTCGAGAAAGGAATGGAACGAGATTCCAATAAAGCGAAAACGACTCAGGTTGCTCGTAAAAAGAGTGTGTTCATTTATTTCGAATTTTATTGTCCCATCTCGTTCGAAGCCAAACTAAGCTAAAGTCAAGTCAAACCTTAACCAGCCAAGCGTTTGATTCGCGAAACCATGTCGTAAACTGTTTAAATGGACACCACACTTTTACTCTTCACTTAATTCTTATGCTTACCCCCGGCATGCGTACGTTCTTCCCTTTCATATGCCCGTCCTCTTCCATTCGAAAAGATGAGACTTTTCTACAAACTTAGCCCAATTCCTTGCCCATTCACAGAGAAGGAAAGGTATGGGCAGATTAAATGAAATAGAAATTAGCTCTACAGTTGGTTACCTTAGGGAGGAAAAGGGTCATATAAAATACATAAAATTTCTCCCTATCTTCGATAGAACTCCATGGAAAAAGCTAAATACCTTTAATTCTGTTTATTTCTTCCAGGAAATACAATCGCGGCGATGCAGCATGGTGGACAGCTAAAGCTCGAGTACCCCTTGTCCGTGTTTCTTTTGAGTGTATCTGTTCTCGTGCTGGGCATCTAGAAAATAATGGTATACTCATTCTTCGAGATTCCCAGACATCCTTCTTCATTATTGCTGTAGCAACACCAGAATATTTATTCGCAAATGCAAGTTTAGGTGGACAAAAGTGACTACGTACGTGTGATTAAGCTGCGTCTATCGTTGCCACAGAACTCCTTGTCTTAGCTCTCCACATGTACAAAAAAACCAACATTTTCCAAGCTGAAACTATTCGACTCTGATGTTGCCAAACGTTGTAATGAATTATCTGCGTGGATGGCAACAAATGTAGAGTGATTGGACGAAGAAAGAGTGGTCTGCCCAAACATTTGGACTTAAGCACTTGAAAAATAATCATTTTAATGGATAGTGAAAAGTGAAGTGACACAAGGCCGTAGTGTAACAAGGCTCCAGGGAATATGAAGAGACGACATCCATCACCACTACACAAGATAGTGTAGAGTTTAGCCCTTCTATAGAAAAGTCTTCTTCAAATCGTCGTTACTTTTTTTCGAATAGCTTTCACCCCTTAATAAATAAAATATTAGAGAAATGGTAAGGGAAGTGAGTGTGGTCAATTTCTCAATAAAAACCGATTTCCAGGAGATTTCTCTCGGGGACAAATCCGATTTCGAGATTTTCCTCTGATGCCCAATGTCCCATAGATGCACAACCACGCTCTCTCAGCAAAACATCGTCTCTCTGTCTTTGTGCTGTGTGTGGACACGTAAAAAATACACATTTGCTGCAGTCATGGACTTTTGTCTCATATCGTCATTAAAGCTAAAAGTAAAGCTACATCAGCAGTCTCCCACTTGATAAAATTACACCATTGAAGACCCTTCTTCTGTGCGTGTAGGCAAAAGAATAACAAAGTAAAAGGTCCAGCAGCATGAACTCCAACTTTCTCCGGAATATGAAACTATGGCTTGGTTCTACATATATGACATGGGAGAAAGGAAGTCCACCACTCCGTCATCCAGTCAGACACCACAGAGTCATTTGCTGAATTCTCTAGACCAAGGGATTCGGCTGGTAAGTTCGATGAAAGAGTGGGTGGATGGATATCGGACACGGTTTATGAATACAGTATGACTTTTAGGTTATATGGATTCCATCACACTCTCATTTGTCCTCGTGTGTCGGTGCCATCATTTGATGCGGTCACCACCACTGACTCTCCCTCTCCTCAACCAACCACGTCCATTCCAACTCAAGTTGAGTCAATCATTTCTCCATTCTGTTCTCCAAGAATCAATCAATACTCGTCCTTCTCCATTCCGGATGACGAATGTTATTAAAAAGCCTTTTCTACATCCAATCCAACACCCAAAAAACAAGTGAAATCTAAGTAAGTATAGGAAGCCTGATAACTGTAATTTGGTTAATTACTCTCCTAATCCTAAGTAAATTCAATTCAAACTTCCAGAATTGACAAATTGGTAAAAAAATCCGAAATTGACTTATCAAGAATAGAAATGAGATGTTGTCTAAAGCCTATATATTTTGATTAGTAGAATCGATACAATGTATAAAGTTAAAGATTAAAGATACATATTTCACGTACCTATATTTAAGTTAGCGAAATTCTCTTGACGTGGAGAAGAAAGAAGATCCATTTTGCTTATTCATCACATGACCCCTCTCAAGATCTGTTTTATAAGTTACAAAATTTCAAAAAATCCACAATTGACTTTCCAGCTCTATGCCGCGTTTGATTCTTCCTTCACTCATATATACGTTACACAGTACAAGTCAAAAGATGTTAGGTAAAAGGTTAGTAGATGTGTCTGACGTGAGAATGGTATAAATAAGGCTTTAAAAAGCAAACTTGGCTCGATAAAAAAAGCCTTAAAACAAGATCGAGTT
>JAQIWU010001993.1:0-13858 GCA_034696445.1 Isotomiella minor
AATGTAATGATAATTTATATATGCGTAGGTATTACTTAAGGGAAGAAAGAAATATATGTTTTTACTACATATATAGTCTAATTTGTATCTACCTAGTCTACTAGATCGCTCTTCATTTGTTTACTATTTGTGCTATAAATGAAAATAAAGGATGTAATTCTATCTCTGTTTCGTAAATCAAAGCCTTTGTTACACATTATTTTTATTTTTGCGTGGATCATATGGATTGACGTTTAGGTTTGGATGGATGGACATCATGGACGGGTTGGGAAACTGCATCATCTCATTCGGGCATGGCTCTTTGGTCCAAGTGAAATGAGCAGGTAAAAACTAATTAAGTAAGTTATGCCAACTTAATTAGTTGGAAACTAGAAATAGAAACCACACACACACACTTGCATGGGTTCAAGCCATAAAAAAACATCATCACATCACCAAATACATATCACACAATGCCTTATATGTTCCCCTCTGTGCAGAAGAAGAGGAGATGGATGGATGGATGCAGATTATAGTATGAGTGAGGGAAAGACAACAAAAATATTTCACAACTGATCGAGTCTGGAAGCACACAATGCCATAACTGGCTGACACTGACTTTTGACTCGACTTTTTTTTGCTCCACTTCCACCACTCTAAAAAAAACTATTTGGTTGTGGCGAACTTGATGATGGTGGATAAATATAAATAGTTAACGACTCTACCAAGCAGTCAGAGCCAGACTCTCACGTGGTATTTCCAAATTTCAATTCAGTAAGGTCAAAAAAAGAAAGACGGTGAAAGCAAAGTAGTTTTCACTCAACCTCATCCCACACCCACCGGTCGCCCCAAGTGCATTGGATCCTGGGGGTGACCCTTGGATATATCATCCCCTGGACTGTCCCTCCTTAAGTGGTTCGTCGTCGTCGTCCTCAGCTGTCAGTGATTGTTAGGATTTGGACACTTTGGAGGAGGAATAATAATATGCAGCATTCACAACATGGGAATTTAACTGGACCCCGGAGAGTCGTCAATGATAATGTGGTCACCTTCTACAACTCCATACAAAAGTGGAATCAACACTACCTCAACGGAATTCAAGCGCTGCAACAAGTCAAAACCTTGTAAGGCAATGTCAGATCGTTGTTTCTCTAAAAAATGTCTTTTTGTGGGAGGGATGTACAGAAATGATTATCCTTTGTGGGTTTGCAGGGTAGTCGACGTCGAGGGGGGAAGCGCCCAGGAGGATGTGGATGGTTGCATGCAACACTGTTGTGAGAAATTGGGTGTATCCGTCGAGTTAATGGTACTTACAGTCAGGACGACATGTCTTGATTTATTACATCCATTCAAAATTTGCATCATTCTTGTAATTTTTTTGTTTAATTACAGAACCAACTTGCTTCACAGTTGACGTCGTGTTCCTGTAAGTTATCAAACCTGGCGAGTCTTCATGCCACAGATCTTCCTGTTTTCAAAACATGGGACCATAACGCTTTCGGTAATGAGAAACATTGATTCTTTCTTCTACCAGTGTCCTTCATATTTGTGGCTAGTTTCTGCTTGTGCGACTGCGGAAGATGTTGTGTTACACAATTACGATTCATGAGCTACTTTTGTTAGTGATAGTGACGAATGGAAATGAGACTGGAAGAATTAGACAGGACAATAAGCAAAGCGTTTAGGCTCTAGGTATAAGTTTTAGTTCTCCCGAGGGTTGGAATCTTAGATCGGCGAACGTTGGTGATAGAAATGAACCTCCTCCGACACCTTAAAAAACCTGAGTACGAGTTCATTACGCTGACCTTGGGATTGCTAACTTTAGACTTCAATTTTGGATGTGTTTTAGGACTTATGGCTCGTCAGTTTGTCAGCGTGATCTTTGTAAGGCTAAAAAAAGGTTGTGACGCTTTAGTGACGACTTGATGACTACCGCATTAGCTACATATTGAATGGAGCACGCCATAAATTAGATCATTTGTGTTGTTTGGAACGGTTCATCATCATCCATGCATAATCTTTTAAAAACAGAAGAGTAAGAAGCAGCTGCAGGTCGTTAGAGTACTGAAAAAGTTGCTTGATGATGACACGAACTAACTTTAATTACGCTCATTCACTCTCATCCTTGTGTGTTGCGTAGTGTGAATGATAGATAAGGTATTCCTATGTATGTCAAGCAATTGGTTAAGTGTGTATTTATTTCACCTCGTAATATCGATATGGCTTCCAAGATTTGATGACATTCAGACGTGAATGAATTGTGCTATTTTTGCTATCTTTCGTTCTCTTCTATCCTTTGTACGTCGTGTAATTTGAACTACTATCCAATCCGCTCTCATTAATAATGCCATTTCATACAATCTGTCGCAGTAGATGCGCTCTATGTCTATTCTTAGCACGGATCAAGGAATATGATGTTTTAGGACTCCTGTCAGTCAAGCATAATTACTACTGTGTATTTTTATTTATAGTGACTGACTAACTGTGCTTATCTAATTTGATGTGTTATAAATAGACCGTCTTGAGGCAATTGATGTGAATGATGATGATGATGGTGCCATTGACAAGAACCAAAGAAAGAGATGCATCCCCGTTTATGATGCGTAGTCGTTGTCATGCCATTCTATCTCGTCTCTTCTAATATCGCCGGCAGCTCGTCATCTCCTCTTCAGACTTTGTTCGCAAAAGGGTATTGCCAGCCAGTGACTGATTCAAAACAATTAACCTTTGTTATATTATTCATCGTGGTACCCACAAGTGAAGTGTAGTTGTGAGGTGAGAATGGAGGAGTCAATAACAACAGTTAGACACCACCGCCCCCCTGCCCCTCCATCCTGTTACTGTTTTTATCATCGACACAAATTTAAGAGAAGAGGAAACGATGGATTCTTCCAGTGTAATGGCGGCCTTCTGAAGCTTAAGAAAAGTTGCAACCTTCCATTCTTAGTCTTACTAGTCCTGTCGTCATTGTTGCACTATTGCCATGCAGTTCATTCCCCTGGAGAAGATTCCATGTCTTCTCGTCCATCAATGAATCTTCATCAAGAAAGTGGTAGATCACTACTCAAACATCTAGTCCCAGATGGATTTGAAAGAGACGAAGGAAGCATCAGTCGAAAAGAAGTGTTATCATCTTCGTCATCTGCTGAAGTCAAAGAGAGCTTGACCATTGGGTACTTAACGGCAATCAAGGGTTCAGTTCCACACCGTCAAGGGATCACTATATCTGGAGCGATTCTTTTAGCTATCGAAAAAGTCAACAACGACACGGATATCCTGCCAGGCGTAAATCTTGTTTTGACGTACGGCGACACTGAAGGCGATCCTTTGAAAGGAACTAAAATTCTAACAGACATGCTGTGTTCAGACGTCGCCGCTTTTTTCGGCCCTGAAATTGCTTGCAACGTTGAAGCCACTGTTGCCGCAGCGTGGAACCGCACAATGATATCTTATCGATGCCCAGATGGCACAGTATCGGACAAGACGCGGTTCCCCACATTTGCCCGAACGGAGGCACCCGACACCCAAATCGTGAAGTCAGTTATATCTGTGATGCATCACCATCTTTGGCGTAGGTTTAGCATTATTGTAGAAACACAATCAACCCAGTCAACCCAATACAAAACTGTGGCCAACTCGTTGGAAAATTTTGCACTCAACAACGGTTACATCGTTACTAATGTGACTGAAGTAACTGATGGAAGTCCAAAGTGGTACGAGATTATTACAGGAACCATGAACAAGACTCGGATCTACGTGTTCATAGGTCAAGATAAAAATCTTATTGAAATGATGGGAACAATGCAAAGTCTACAACTATTTCAAAATGGGGAGTATTTGGTAATTTTTGTTGATATGATGACATACCGGAAGCGAGAAGCGGGGAATTATCTATGGAGGCATCAGGACATTATCAATCATAAAATTGAAGACTGTACAAATGTACCCAACTACGACGAAAACCTAGCACGATCACTACTGGTCGTAGCGCCGAGTCCTCCGAATCAGACTTTCGAAGAATTTTCTGATCAAGTAAATAGTTACGGAAAGAGACCGCCGTTCAACTTTAAGGACCTCTTTGGATTCAAAAAATTAGTTTCAGTGTACGCCGCCAATCTTTACGATTCCGTAATTCTTTTTGCCAAAGCACTAGACAGTCTCAGAAAAGAATACCCTACCGAGAGCATACAAGTTCTTGCCCGTGACGGGCGTGCCATTTTTCAACACATAATTAAAATGAAGGAATACGAGAGTATCACCGGGACAAAAATATCCATCGATGAAAACGGGGATTCAGAAGGAAACTACACTGTTATTGCATTCAAACCAGAAAAATTTGAGAGACTATTGAGCCCAAACCATACTTTCAAATGCAAACACTACATGATCACCGTTGGAAATTTCCAGCCGCGTCAGTCTACGGAAAATTTGACATTTCCTAGAATGAAACTTTTCAGCGGAATGCAGATCGACTGGGTGAATGGGAAGAAGCCGTCTGATGAACCTCCTTGCGGATTCAGTGGAGAACGATGCATGGGTCATGGTCGGGGGTATCGTTCGGTTGTCACTGCAATAGTGCTAGGAGTTATTCTTGTCATAGTCGTTAGCATCTCTGCAAGTTTGTACCGCAAATGGAAGATCGAACAGGAAATTGAGGGATTGCTGTGGAAAATTGATGAAAACGACATCATAATCCAACAACAGTTCATGGGTTGTGGACCCGGCGGTGGCAGCGGTAGCGCTGTGGACAATTGCCAGTCACGTATGAGCCTTGTCAGTGTTGGTTCTCAAGGCCAAATGTATTGTCCTACGGCCCGTTACAAGGGGGCTATTGTGCGAATCAAGGAGCTGAAGCTAATAAAGAAGTACGTCATCTCAAGACAAACAATGAAGGAAATGCGATACATGAGAGAAATGTGTCATGCCAACGTGAACCCATTTCATGGAGCAGTCATTCAACCATTGAAAATTGTACTGGTGTATGACTATTGCGGAAAAGGGTCGCTCTCTGACGTTGTAGAAAATGAAGACATAAGACTGGACTCCATGTTCATCGCCTCCCTCATCCATGACCTCATCAAGGGCATGATATACTTACATGATTCTGACTTGGGAGTTCATGGCAACTTGAAAAGCTCCAACTGCGTCATTACATCCAGATTTGTTCTTCGCTTAGCAGACTTCGGGTTGTCGGAATTAAGAACGGCGTCCAGCTTAACAGCCAACTTGAATTTAGACACTTGCTCCCAACATTCGCATCCTTTCTACCAAAGCCTTGTTTGGATGGCTCCTGAACTCCTTGTTGACGGCATTAACAGGAAAGGGACACCAGAAGGAGATGTGTATGCCTTCGGCATAATTCTATACGAAATCTACAGCAGAAAAGGTCCTTATGGGATGTGTGAGTATGACCCGAAGGAAATAGTGGACCGAGTGAGAAAGCATTTAACTCCCCCATTTCGTCCCGATCTAGAATTTTTATGTGAGTGTCCTACTGAGTGTCCAGACTATGTTTTACAAGTAATGAAAGACTGCTGGGATGAGTTCACAGAGAGTCGCCCAACGTTTCGCACCATCAGAGAAAAGTTGAAACCGCTGAAAGAAGGGATGGCTCCCAACATAATGGACCATATGATGAGCATAATGGAAAAGTATACCAATAATTTAGAAGGACTTGTTTCCGAGAGGACGAGCCTCCTCTTCCAGGAAAAGAAGAAAACAGAAGACCTGCTGCACCGAATGCTCCCTCCCCCGGTAGCGCATCAACTGACGGTTGGACTTGGTATAGAGCCAGAGTCATTTGACTCGGTCACTATTTACTTCAGCGACATTGTTGGCTTTACCGCAATGTCCGCAGAGAGCACGCCTCTTCAAGTTGTCAACTTCCTAAATGATCTCTACACGCTGTTTGACTCCATCATTACGGGCTACGATGTCTATAAAGTAGAGACGATTGGAGATGCGTACATGGTCGTCTCCGGCCTGCCCCTTCGCAATGGAATTCGACATGCTGGAGAAATATCCTCGATGGCGCTCGATCTCCTCACTGCAATTCACACTTACAGAATAGCACACCGACCAACTGAAACCCTCAAGTTAAGAATAGGGATACACACAGGCCCTGTCTGTGCCGGAGTAGTTGGACTCACCATGCCACGCTACTGTTTGTTTGGAGATGCCGTTAATACCGCCTCAAGAATGGAGTCAAATGGAGAACCCCTAAAGATTCACATCAGTGACGAATGTAAAAACGTGTTGGACAAGCTCGGAGGTTACATTATAAAAGAAAGAGGGTGTGTTTACCTGAAGGGGAAAGGAGACGTTAAAACGTATTGGTTAGTTGGGGCGTCAGAAGGAGCTGTATCACCAAGAAGAAGTGACATGCAAGATCTACGCCCATTGTTTTCTCGACCCAAGGGTCTTGGTGGAGGTGTGGGAGAACCTGGAAGTATTCGGAGAAGAACCAGCCCTAAATTAGCAGACAGTGGTGCTTCCTCAAGACAAGAATCATTCTGCAGTCCAGGCGTAGGTGTTGGTGCCGGCGCCGGTGATGGTGGCGGAGGTGGCGTACAAAAAGGCAGTAGTTATTACATTCGACGGCCGAGTTTTGATCCAGCTCTTCTTTCCTATTCTTTAAAAAATCAGGTTCAGCAGTCCCAGCATAATAGAAGTAGTTACGGAAATCTCAACACAGCACACAATTCACCTCCCTTTCTAGTCCGAAACAGCAGTCCCATTGGATCGTCACGCACAGTTGGGAAAATAAAAGACACCCATCAGGGCAAGCCGGCGACCGAACAACCAGTCAATCATCTCAACCTTATCTTAAATACAGACGACAATTTTGGTGCTTGCTCAGTCACCATTGAACCTCCGAGTGATTCCAGCGCCACACAAAGTGCGAGTGCATCTCCCTGCAAGGTAGTACCTGGATTTGGATGTTTGCCGGTACAAACCTCAAGTACAAGTACCCACAGTCTACCACAGTCTCCTTTGTTAAGTGGAAGGGGTCGTGGAAAGAGAGGATTTCATCATCACCGTCGCCATCCACGCAACAGACTTCTCGAAGGGGTTGTAAGGGAAGCGAAGTCTCTGGATATTCTTCCTCTTCCTAATGGTTGTCATGCTGTCAAGGGTCATCGAGACAGTCGTAATTACTCTGGTTCATTCAATCCAATGGAAAAACAACGCCGTATGTCAAAATCTATGGATGCTGGAGAAATGTTGTTGCAGGAAATCGACAACGAGGAAGTTGAAAATAGCAGCAGGCCAATATCTTTGAGATCAGCCAATTCCATTGTCGCTTCCTCGCCTTCCCATTCACCAAACGTTGTAAATACAGATTCACTTTTGTACACAACTCCAGCCGTCAGTGGAATCAAGAACTCCATTCCTGTTGGCCACAGAAGTTTTCCATACTCTATGTATGCAATGGAGTCATCCTCACCTTCGTCGCATTTAGGAAAAAGACCGACCTATAACAAGCAGTACAAGCACCTAAGGCGACCTGTTGATGTGGAAGGCACAAGCTACTGCTCGGATGAACCCAGTGAATCTGCCAACTTGTTGGAAGGAGAGGAAGATGTGCCTGTTATTAGGCGACGAGGAAGGTCATACTCAAGCCAGTGCGAGTCTTGCGGAGGCGAAGGATATCACCGTTCTGAAGCATGTCGTGAGCACCATGAAGTTGGAAGGATGGATCCATACTATGAAGCCCTTTCTGGCAGCGGTGGAGGGGTTACATTTCAGTTGGAAAATGCTGGCGGTGGGAGTGAAAGCGAGGGGGGTGGGAGCGGTAGTGACTGCGGAGGTTCTTTCTCTGGCATTCGAAAACCTGCAAGTAAAAAAACGTGGCAAAAGCTGTCAGATCAATTGCAGGAAAAGCGAAAAAACAACAATCTTAAAAAGTGGTTTCAAACTATTATCAATGGGAGCGGAGGAGACGATGGAAAAACTTCTTCGACCCCCAACATATCTTCCTCATCGTCATCGAAGTTCTCAAGGATAGGCTCACCGGCCTTAGCACCGAGCAATAGCACTTCTAAATTCCCCGTAAATCCAGAAAACAGAAGTAGTTCTTGCTCTCCAAGTAAAAGCAAAAATATTCAGCCCACTAATCTTAATCTTCTTGTGGATGCAGAAGGACAGAGACATGGGGATGAAGCCAGTGACGAAGAATTTTGCTTAGATAGAGAAAGTGTTTTGTGAGACCGTGATGGATTTTGAATTTTTATGATTATTACTTAAATCAACATTCTGCCATACGCTTTTTATAAAACTAATAATTATTCCTATTCCCTTATTTGTTTTACATTATCAACCTTGAGACGATATGGTGCTGTAGTGTAGTGTGTCCGTGCACAACGCCACGCCGTTTGCAGTGATGCACATGCATGAACATTGAGTCCCTGCCTCGGGAAAGTCAGAGAGTTTTATTGGTGGTGCTTGCAAAAATATGAGTCTCCAACGATTATGACACTGTAGGCCTAATGGATAACAATAAGAAGTGATAATGGGCGCATAATGTACTCATAGAATGTACTTTTCTACCGTGCACTTTACAGTTTGTTATGGTCGCTATAAAACACTACGCCATTTGTAAAATCAAAACAATCTAAGTCATTCCATTCCTAAAATTACATCTTAACATTTGTTCAGTCACATCGATACGTTTTACGTTGTGTCAACTAGTATGATAGAACTCCATTAGGTTGCTGTACTCGATATTTACGATTATGAAGGAATGCATGTATTTTTTATACGTCAAATGAGTATCAACCGTGTGATGCACGCATATTTTTGTTTCTAAAGTGTATTTCATTATCATACTCATTATTAGAATGCTTAATTATTTACGGTTTGTGTGCAACGTGTCCAAGAGGTTCGTCGTCTTGTAGCCCCAGGAAGGGCCCTCGTTGTCGTAATTCTATTTACGTATCTAATCATAAACGCTATGCCGTTACCTCAGTCGTCTAATGTTTAATGTATGTTATTTTGGCTGTGCAATTTGTGTTCGTCATCATAAAAATGTATATATGAAAAACATTGTGGTGAGATGTTAGGTATTCTTTGAAGTGTGACCATTTTCATGAAAAAGAAATTTACCGCTTAATTTTTCTGTCTTTTTTGTACTACTATATGACTTGAACCTCATTGAATGAGGCCCATTGTTCAAATTTGATTTTTAACACTGGACTCTCGTCCTTAATTTTGGATACGCTGAATACGGAAGCTTCTAGATTTGCTCCATAAGTCAAAAGTTTTTAATACAGCGTCTGCTAGTAGCATTTACTAATGTCGGCGTTGGCGTTTATGCATTGTGAAACAATAGCTAATGGTGCTTTCAATCTCCAACTCATTGTTACTTATAGTCATTGTCGTTGTCTAAGCAATCGAATATCGAATCAGTACTCCTCGTATTTGTTGTGATCATACATGTAGCACAAGCAAAGCAATGAAATTAAATTGATGAGATTAAATGTGTACGTAAAAAGTTAAATTATTCTTCGTTATTCATTCTTTTCATGTAGCTGAAGCGGCCAGCAACATAGCTGAGGTTTACCTCACGGAAACCAAACGGAAGGAAAAAATTGCCAAGGCACTGCAGAAGTTCACTCCGAATTCCAAAGAATTTGACGCGTTGGTCATTGCATGGACTCAGCTTGTTGAAATTATGCCGGAAACGGATGCTACACTTCAAGCCATGTTGTATGAAGCAGAAATAAAGCAGTGATGATGGGTCCATGAAATCCATCTCCAATGTGATTTGAATTTATTTTCAGTCTTTTTCAAATATTTTCAGCATTGGAACGTAGGTATCTTAATAGTTTTTGGGTTTTCCTTAAAAACATTAATGCACTTTGGTTTTGGTTTCTTTTTTTAAAATACAGGTTTAAGACACTTTGAAATTCATTAAAAACAAGAAACAAAAACATAAACGTCCTAGACTTCCGTAACAAGCCATTATCCTGTGGAATATGTCAGTCAAATGAAAAGATGAGATTAATTTCACTCTTGAGCAATTAACTTAACCCTGTCCAATTCTCACCCTATATACATTCACTATTTATCTACCCCTTGCCCTATAGCCACTCCATGATCAGCAAGATGATATGTGTCGGAGATTAGTACACCATTGGAATCTTTAACTCTCCTCCTTCCATTCTGGTATATCGTTTCTGAAGTGCCATCGGAAAACATTGTTTTTGTCGTTCCGTCAGGATAAATTCGCTTTTTCCACTTGGCAGTGTGAATTTCTTTTTGTCCATTTGGCATTGTGATTACGGTGCTTCCATTGTCATCTTTGGAATAGACGGTGTTATCTTGAAATATAAACTCCTCCATCCCATCAGAACCAATTATCTTAACGCAGCCGTTGGGATACAGGATTTCCACTATGCCACATGGGTTTTTACGCTGAATTTGACCACTAAAAAAGAAATATTGGTTGAATTTTACACCGACAACGGAAACAAGTTGATAAAGTACTTTTTATATGTAGTCATCTCCAGCCCATTAGGACAGACGTAATGTCTTAGACCGTCAGTTGCAAAAAAGTATTGAATTGATCCATCCGGTCTGACTTCTTTAATGTCGCCATTTTTGTACACAGTTCTGCAAAGCATATTACAGCAAAAACGAATAGTAAAAAAATCATACGAATAACAAAAGTCATTTTTACTACTACTGACTGACCTGGTCACTTGCGAATGTTTCGACAGTTTGGCCTTCTCTTCCACTTTCTCGCTCTCACCAGGAAGTTCTGGAAGTGGTTCTGTTTCAGAAGATATTGGCTGGTTTTCTTTATCCTCTTCTGTGTCTGTTCCCTCTGCCCTGGAGCCATTTGATGGAGAAGACGGAAGCGGGTGTGTCTTTACAAAGTTTGAGTGATTATTTAAAATAACATCCTCCTTCTCGGACTCTCCACATCCCTCAGCAGCAGTACTAGTGACTTGAAATCGTGTCATCTTTTGGCCTGCTTGTTTTCTATCCTTTGGTTTACTTGTATTTTCGGTATTGGTGTTGGTATTGCTGTTGTTACTCGTGGCGTTACGCTGTTTCAAGATCGAGGCTGGATTTTTCATCGGCGGTGGAGGCCTATTAATGTATTTGCCAAGTTTATCCTCCAGAATTGCACATCTTTTTTCTAGCTGTTGAATTTGATTCTCCATCTTTCTTTTCGATAGATGCCATGCTGTGGATTTTTTTGACGATTCTATTTCAGATTTTTTAATTTTGTCTTCAAGAGTATTGATTTTCTTTGAATACTCCTGGTTCGATGTGGATAACTTCTCAGTCTCCTCTATCAACCTCTCCATCCTTTCGAATATTTCAAGATCTTTTGCTTCTCTGGCCTCGTCATCATCAACAAGTGGTCTCTGATCCTTGTCATTATGCCTTCGTGGTTTGGAACTGTGAGTATCATTGGCACTGGATTTTGCCGCACAGGCTCGCTTTGACGACACACTTTCAACTTTACCACTTTTCTGACCTTCCTTCAAAAGGAAGTTGGTCACTTTGGTTTCTTCTTTTTTCAGTCTGCTCGCTTCTTCATCAGCAACAGCGGTTAATCTGGTGGCGATTCGGTGCATATCTCTGAGCTCCTACATAAAAGCAATTAAACAACTTGAATTAAATCCATCAACACGAAAGTCACAAGGAAATACTTACCTGAAGGCCTTTAAGTCTCATAGCATTCCCGGTGAGTTGCAACATGCATTGTAACCTGAGTCGATTTGCTTCTTCCTCCTCCTCGTCACTCTCACCATCACCCCCTTGTTCTCTCGTTCTGCAGATACCTCCATCGTCGACGGTGTCCTCCCCATCCTCCTCTTCATCTGAGGACAAAACCATGACAACGTCCTCAATCCCTTCTTCTTCTTCTTCTTCCTTTTCCTCATCCTCCTCCAGAATCGAGCCCAAGGGGGATGTGGAGGAAAACGAGGAGGAGGACAGAGGGGACGACACGGAGTAGAGGGATGCCAACGCTGACACAGTCAACTTGGACTTGGCAGAATAGTACGTCGTCAGGTCATCCTCTCCTCCAAAAACAGGGGGTCTGGTCACAACCTCTTCCTCGTCCCTCTCCATTCCTTTCTGCAAAGACAATGAAAGACACACAGCTGCAATTTAATCGTGTCGTCACTTTCAAACCAAATGAAATAAACCTGAGAGCCCCTCACTCACTCACCGATTGCAGAGATCAAAGTTGAACAAGGCAAGGATAATTAACACGAGGTTCAATATTTTAAGACAATTTTTAATTAATTTAGTTTTCGTGTTTTGATTTGTGGTTCGCACATGCATGAAAGTGGAGAAAAGTGAAGAGTGTGTCGGTGATGGTTTTTTTTTTCAGATGAAATGGCCGTTGGCCTGCCGCCGCTCACAACCTCCAACGAGAGAAGCCCCTCCTCCATCCAGCTGAGGGCTTGCAGAGACAAAGACTCAACCACCAAAACCCATGAGCCCATTCATTTCATTTCATTTCATCATTCATTTCGAACGATAATTTTGCAAATGACCATCGACCGAGGCGCCACCTTTATTTTTCCCACTTAATTCAGACCAGCAGCTTTGCCATGCCATGAGGTCCTAATTCCTCAGAAGAGGAAGAAGGCTGACTGGAGAACAACGATTCACTTTTTTGTGCAAAAACATCTTGAGTTAATTTGCAATTTAATTTCTTTTTCGTCTTCTAGTTTGGAGTGGTGAATAACTCCACTGACAATTGTACGTGTTGAAACAAGACACGTGTCGATTTTAATTTAAGGGTCCGCCACACCCTCGAACCTCGAGACATGGATTTGGCAGAGTCTGTGGGAGATCAAAGTGATGAGGAGGTCGTGGAAGAAATAAGGGACATCCTTTGCTTCGCCTGTGGAAAGCAGGATCACAAGGACAAGCCTCTTTTTATGTACTGCCCTTGCCGCAAAGCATACCATGTCTATTGTCTTACCAAGCTGAAGGACTACCCATCCCCACTCATGACCTCCACTCGGCAGCTATTCAAGTGTCAGGAGTGCCAGGTTGATGAGACCACGTAAGCTCTTTTTTTTTAAATATCCTGTTTAAGTCCTTCGTTGTTTTATTGGATTGCCATTTTTTTGTTTTGTAGGAATATTGAAGCCATGAAAAATCTGCCGCCCGAAAAAGTGAAAGCCTTCATCGAGTCGATGTGTCATTCTTGGGTCAAGTGGATTGGAGAATCTAAGGATGCTGCGGTAAGCATGTGGTCTTTACTAATCAGTGAAATTCTGTTATTATTATGTAACTTTTTTCTGATTTTCATTTCAGGACCTGAAGGGATTCATTACAGCGATGGATAAAGAGCTAGAGAGACAGGAGTTGGGGAAGACGGCAGACTACCCGTGTATCCAGAAGCCTATCGACCTTCGATGGATTTATTATTATTCCTTAGAAAAGGCTTATAATACAGTTGAAGCACTTGTGTGTGACATCAAGAACATCACGCATAATTCGACGCTGCTGTTTGGACGTAAGGCTGCCAATATATGTACTGCAATGGAATCATTACACATAGGGGGTGTCCTTTTCATTTCCAGGAAACAATGTGGAAACCAAGAATTGCATAATTTTCGAAAAACTATGTTTCCAGGACTTGAATACAACATTTAGTGACGGTTGCGTCAGTTGTTTGGCTTGGGACTGTATGTATGCGAAAAGAAAGAAAACGGTCGAATCAACAAATGCCTTCTTGGAGGCATGTGAGGTAAGCCTGAATTGTGAATAGCGTTTGTTGATTTGATTGTTTTATATCACTAATTACCTTTCACCATTGTAGATTCCTCATCCTGTGGCGTGGGTAAAAATGGCTGGATTTCCTTGGTGGCCAGCCAAAATTTTTTATAATGACAAAGAG
>JAQIWU010001994.1:0-13855 GCA_034696445.1 Isotomiella minor
AATAGTTAACAGAGAGTAGATTAATTTCAGTTGTTAAAGTTGTTAAATGAATCATTAAATTAAATCTAAGTCTGAAGATACCCAATAACTCTGCGCAGCGGAGCAAGCGCTGGCGCTTGTATTACTTGCATATATTTTCAATTCTAAGTACACGAGACACGCATGTGGGGTCCATAAATAAAGGCGATTCCCAGTTACACGAGTTGTAATAATAGAACAACAATGGGATTTTATCCTTGTGAGTAAGGAGAAAGTGTGTCAAATGCCAAATGTCCAAGTGAAAGCGACCTTAGTTCACTCGTGGATGTTTTCAAGTTCAACCTTTCTCTCCTCTTCCCTCTCTGTGTGGTTGCTTTCTTTCTTTCCTTGTTCGATGGAAAGAGTTAGTTAAGTTTGTAGTAAATCTGCGCACCTCCTCTTCTTCTATGTGTGCTTTCTCTTTTGTGCCTTGCCTTGGTCTTGTTTTCTCCCGATCCCCGATGCCCACCGAGAAATCTCTCTTCTCTCCATAGTAGTAAAGTGGGTAGCCCTACATACCTCCACTGGCACTGGCATATACATACATGAAGCCATATCACCTATCGCATCGCGTATCGGTTGTGTTGACCACCCAGTGGCAGGAGGCATTGTTCCACTATATGTATCAGTTGGAGTAAAACAACAGCTTTCACCTACGTCACACACTTCATCCGTATACACATTATATCATACTTTTTGGTGGTTGAGGAGAAAGCAGGACAGAGGCCCACTGGTGTACACTTTCTTTCTACTTACTTATGTACTATCCTTTCTCCTCTTTATTTCCTTGTGTACACGACTGTCAAGTCAAATCAAGGGAAACCTGACTTTCTTTTACTTTCACTTCACTTCACTTCATTTATTCCATATTCTTCCTCCACCTCTCCTCCTCCTCCTCTTTCTTCTATGAGTTCATTCATTTAGACGCATTATGCCAACTTTGCGGTGTTTCTAATCCTATTTTATCCATCAAATCTTGTTCACTTTCACAATTATTATTACTCTTGGCATCTTCACATCATCACTCAATTCCCTCTTCTGCACATATAGATCATCGTGTTCAATATACATAGATAATCGTAGTTGACGGAGTAACCGAGGAATGCAACTGGATTTCAATCAGGACGGAAGGGTTTCGTCATTAAAGCTACAAAATACTCGCCCCCGACTTTCATCTTACCTCAGTCACCACGGCATCACTAACAAATTGCAAACGTGGATGCTCCACGCTTGTCTCTTCGACGTTTCCTGTCGTGCAATTGTGTCTCATTCACACAAGCCTAATAAGTGTGATAGTGTATCATTTGATTACCCTGCTAGTCATAAACTCTGTACACTTGGTGGTAGGACATAGTAGTGGAAGCAATAATGTGACCAAGGAGATTCACTTCATTGGTACTAGTGCCAGAGGGAATTTGAGAGAGTTGGAAAGAAGAGACCCCAAATTTGGAAGGTATTGTGTCTATGCTAACTATTTAAGAAAGAAAGCTTGAATGAATACGTCTCTTGGATAGATGGTTACATGACACTCTCCCAGAGCCTTTTCGTCCCCACTGCAAGCAGTCGCATTCCCCACCAGAAGTCTTTCTAGTTCCTCCTTTCCCCTCTTCCTCCCACTCCGCACACGCTTCCCAGGGACGAAAAGGGGATGAGAGAAGGGAACACAAAGGGTCTGGTCGAGGAGAGAGGAGACATGGGGTCAGTGGCAGCAGTAATAATGGCAATAGGGGTGGTCGGAGAAGGAGGAATCACGGCAACGGTCCTACCGAAGAGGGAAAGCAATATCCTTCCCATGAACAGTTGCGCATTTTATCCCGAAATATTTCCACTATTCTCGACTCACTCAAGGCAAACTATGACAAAAAGATTCGACCTAATTATGGACGTAAGTGACTTTGCTTACAAACAGATATTACTTTCTAACTTCACAAGTATTATTTTTGAAACGTAGTGGAACCAGTGGAAGTTGGTGTGACTATGTATGTCCTTAGTATCTCGTCAATTTCAGAAGTGCTCATGGTACATTCCCATGCAATTTTCTTCAACTGTTCCATTTGTGTAACTTTATTTTCATTTGATCATACAGGATTTCACTCTTGACTTTTACTTCCGACAAATGTGGACAGATCCACGGCTCAAGTTTGAAGGGACAGAGGGCATCACGACTCTTTCAGTCAGTACAATAATTGATATCAATGAGACAATGTGTGTAACAAAATATTTATTGTGTCCATTTTTCAGGTGAGTACGGACTACCTCAAAAATATTTGGGTTAGTATATATACTTGTATTTCGGTTAGTGGTACATGCCTTAAATGCCTTACTTATTTCAGGTTCCAGATACATTTTTCGTCAATGAAAAAACGTCATACTTCCACACCGCAACGACGACCAACGAATTTCTTCGTATTAAAAATAGTGGAGAAATCTTTCGGTCTATAAGGCTCACAGTGACTGCCACGTGTAACATGGACCTGCACTACTTTCCCATGGACTCTCAACTTTGTAACATAGAAATAGAATCTTGTACGTGGTTACATATTATGGCTTTGGATTTTGTAAGCATTCTCACGATTCCATCTTCTGTAGACGGATACAGTATGGCTGACATTCGGTACAAATGGGCACGAGGGAGGAGTTCTGTTGGTGTGTCCAGCGACGTCTCGCTTCCTCAATTTAAAGTAGTAGGGTTCAGGCAGAGGGCTCATGAAATTTCTCTGCTAACCGGCAACTACTCTCGACTCGCATGTGACATTCAATTTGTCCGCTCGATGGGATACTATTTGATCCAGATTTACATCCCTTCCTCCCTCATCGTCATCATGTCCTGGGTTTCCTTTTGGCTCAACAGAAATGCCTCTCCTGCGCGAGTTCCTTTAGGAATCACCACTGTTCTGACCATGACCACGCTAATGAGTTCAACCAACAAAGAGCTGCCAAAAATCAGTTATGTCAAGTCTATTGACATTTTCCTAGGTACCTTACCACCACTTGAATCATGTGTGGTAGTTCCATTACGTCCTAATCCTTCTATCTTTACACAGGAACCTGTTTCGTGATGGTGTTTGCGGCTTTATTGGAGTACGCGGCTGTTGGCTACCTTGCCAAAAGGATACAAATGCGCAAGAACCATTTCGCTACTTTGCAGAAAATGGCCCAATCCCTACAAAAAGAAAAGGACGATCAACTGAAGCAGCAGGAGCAGGCTGACGAAGCCATTCGTCTCTTCCATCTACAACAACAGCAAAGACGCCAAGAGCAACAAGAGCGCCATACCCTGCACCATTACCACCATCAACAACCCCAGGCTTCATACTCTTGTCAAATGAGCAAAGGAATGAGATCAATGTCTTCTATGTCCATTCCGCAGAGTCCTTATCCAAACAAGTGTCAACAACATCCACCTCCTTCCACGTCTCAACAAGACCAGTATGCCATAACCACGTATTCGCATTCACGTCGTCATGAAGTGCCTTCTCGCCGAAGGTACGGAGGATTGAGGGATGCTCCTAGGGAAAAGCTGCTAAAGGAAGATGACGCTGCCGCCTTAGAGCACACGTTGAGGAAAATCCGAATTCAAGTGAACTCCAATCAAATCTGTGGCATTTCCCCCTCAGACATTGATAAGTACGTTTCCTACTGAAAGCATAGTGAAGAGGTTTTTTTCACCCTTTTACTTTTTTCTATATTTCAGGTACAGTCGTGTCATATTCCCCGTTTGCTTCGTCTGTTTCCACCTCTTCTACTGGATCGTGTACATGCATGTATCGAACGTTGAGACAAGCGACTTGACTATTATTGCTCCACCTGAGTAATTAAACCTACCTAATTGATTACCTATGTTAGGGAACATTGAAATTACACACGCTAGTATCGCAACGCTATTACGCCTAACACAACAAGTTCTCGTATCTTCTTAACATTAAAATTACAGAGCGGAATGGAGGCTACTAACTTTTTATAAGACCTATGGAGAAAACATTTTTATGTGAGATGGAAAGGAAGGAACAAAATGAGAAACAATTTAAGTAATGCAAATCCAAATCAACAGAGCTGCGATATTCGATGACCAATCTATCTAATGTACGAAACATTTCTATGCTAACCGAAATGTTTTACACTAACAGTTTTTGTTTCCCATCTTTTGTGTGACTATGGTTAATGCATTACTACAATCTCAACTCATTGGTTGCAATAATTTTCAAAATTGCACAATTGACCCAAACATAATCCTTAGATAATTAATGTGGATATCGTACCTGTAATGAAACGGGCATCTGGAAATCTTACTATCATGGAGGAAACAGTGTACTAAGTAACCCGCGTTAGAAACTGTAATTAATCCCAGCGAATACATTAACCTGTAATTAGACCAGTTCAAGGGTACAATGCATGACATCACAAAAAATGAAGAAGAGACAATCGACACAAATGAGCTAAAAATGTTCAGTCAGTCAGTTACATGGAGGTTCGTTCGCATTTCTTGACATTCAACCGAGATTCCAATTACTTTCGCGTTTACTGTATGTCTACAATGTTCTGTGTTCCACTTGCTACCACTTGTTCCCTTATGAATATTACCGGACATTTACTACACATCATCATACATACACATGTCTATACACCGACGCAAGGTAACACAACATAATGATGAAAATGGTGACAAATACTACGGATAAGGCTTTTATGCTTTAATAGAGACGGACTATCACTTTCGTATAACAATTAATAACTACACAAATAATACTTGCAGGGTCTGTAGCTCGGGAGTAACAATTTTTGCAATATAAATGTACTAAGAATGAAGTGATGAATTGCCAATGAGGCGAGTTGAGACGATTTTTTTACTTACTCGCACGCACGGTGCTGAATTTACTGTATGAGTTCTCGTCGCACCCGTCAGTCTTAGCCACAACAATAATATTTGCAACACTTTTGCACAATGATTTCCTCAAATTGATAATGATAATTAATACACTTACGAGTGACATTTTGTATGAGATAAGTACGTGAGGTTGTAGTGAGATGGAATGTGTAGTGTGATTGATTAGAGGTGATTGACTTATGATGGTGCGTAAAGAAATGATTCAAAGATTACGATTGTAGGTTACGGAAATTTGAAATTAGATGACTTGTTTATGAAATTATTAGATTCTTCCTTAGATTACAGAAAAATCCTATGCTGATTACAAAAATGTCATTATTACATTACGTCATCCTACGTAGTCATAGACACAATAGTCTCTCCAAAGTGGTAAAGGATAATGGTTCCCCCTTTCATTCCTAACGTCGTCAGCCTCAAAAACCTATAAACTTGTGAGATTACTCAGAGATTAATTACTTTGGTGATTTTAAGGCTTTATATATAAACCCACAATTATCGTAATATTTATACTTACATGACTAATATGTTTCTATAAGGTGCGTAATCAATAAAGGAAAAATATGGGAATCATATACATCCTCTGCACCTGCCGATCTTGATTGCCTATGAGACCATATCAAGAATGGAGTGCTTGTTGATTGTGTTTGCGTGCAAAAGAGGCCCTGACAACAGAAGGGACGACGAGAAGTTGTACTTCCACTTCCCCACATTCACATATCCCATAAGCAAAAGTAATTATTATGTATTATTATTACATACTGATTATCATTTTGGGCAAATGAAATGATGCACACAACTGTTGAGATGAGATGACAGGACATTCTAGAAAAATATCGAATTGAAGTCATGGTTGGTTGGTGCGGCGACTTTATTACATATTTGAAGGTGCTTCGTTCGACGACTGCCCTACCTGCGGGTCTCACATGTCAGTGCTGAGAGAACATTCGTTCGTACGTTTGTGAATATTTTTGTCACAGTCAGTTATGAATTATACGAAATTAATATTAATTTCCATCAAACAATTGCACTGCTGGCCAAAGGAGAAAATTACATGAGTGAATCACTCCTGCACAGAATATTCTACAAGTGACTGTGATTATTCCACTTCCAGTATCTCAATTCCCATTATCATAATAGATTTCTCTCCTCTTTCCCGAGGACAATTTATATAAAACAAAATGCTTAACAATTTTTTTGTATTAGCTTGTTTTGCATCTTTACATGTTCCTGGACACTCCATTTTCCCCAGGCAAAATGCCAATACTCAGGGAACGTCACTTCCTGGTAAGATTTATAGAAACTTCGGTGTCGACTCCATAAAATACTAATAGCAAATTCTGGATGGGTAGGGTTTCCTAGCTTTTTTCAGGAAATCTTTAGTGCCCGTGAAAGGTTGACCCCCGGAGGTCCATCGCGCAACTCAGAGAGAGCAGACACATGGACTGATAGATTAGCTGCATTTCCTGCGAGTCTATTTTCGTCCTTCACCAACGGATCCTCCTCCACGGCAGGATGTGGAAAACCTCCCAACATTCCACATGGACTCACCGTCAAACAGTCAGACTTCATCAACTGGTCCGAACTGTTGAAGAAAGATGCTCTCTGGACAGCCGAACCAGAGACGCCTGAAGATGTAGTGACGTGGGCCAACTGGGCTTATAAGCATGGATACATGCTACGTCCCAAAGCATATATGCACTCATGGGCCCCATTGACGATTACGGATAGAACTCCATGTTCACGAATTTTACTGGTTGACACCACCAAGTTCTTGAGACAAATTAGACTGCAACCCGTTAACAACAGCGACCCCATCGCTCCGAACCAAGTCCTTGTACAGACTGGGGCATACTGGGAAGAGCTTCTCACGTACCTTGAACAGAAGGGATATGGAATCTTCTCCTACCCTGCTGTGGGGAAAATGTCTTTGGGGGGTACTCTAGCGGTCGGTGCCCATGGCACTGGTTACCCAACAAGAGGAGCAAAAATTGCTAAAGGTTTGTTGCTATCATACACACTCTTCACTTTCACTCATGTATGTTAAATTATAGGATTTCGAACTGGATCAATTTCCAACCTCATCACATCCTTAGACGCTGTCGTTTGGGATTATGAAAAAATGCAATATGTCTTAAAGACATTCGACAGATATCATGAAGACACTCCTGCTTTCTTGGTCCATTTGGGACGAGCTTTCGTCACTCAGGTAAGCTTATCTCAGCAGAACTTATCTCATTTTAATACACCTTTTTTGGTCTGGGGTACTTTGAGACATACGTTAATTTTCTTCCTTGCATAGGTTACTTTGATGATTGACGCCAACTACAACCTTCGTTGTCAATCCATAACCAACATAAAGGCGGATTCACTATTCTCCAAAGATCGGGATCACGAAAATGCACTTGCCAATTACATAGAGAATTATGACCGCGTTGAAGCTCAATATTTCCCTCATACCGACAAAACATGGCTCAAACTATGGACTGAAGAGAACGTAAAGAGTGTAACCGCCCTAAGCATAGAAAAGCCTTATCCTTATCAACATGGACAACAAGTGTCTCGTGCATTGGACAGAATGGTTGCCCTCCTGGTGGCTGGAGTGGGTCGCATTGCCCCGGCCCTCTCTCGAATCACGTACGAGATAGGTGTGTCCGGAGTGACATTTAGCAGGACTGCAGATGTCTGGGGACCTTCCAAAAACTCACTTTTGTACTACCACCATCTTGCCCACAAATTCATCTCACTAGGATACGTCGTCCTCACATCAAGACCCAACATTCAGAAAGTTGTGAATCTTTGCTACACGAACTATGCACGGATTTCAGACGAAATGGCTGCACAGGGAAAGTACCCTATGAATCAACCCCTTGAATTCCGAATTACTGGATTGGATAAAACTGAGGTCGTCGATGGAAAAACAATTCGTCCACCAGCGCTATCATTCCTTGGGGAGACAGAAGATCATCCTGAATATGATGTCGCTATTTTTCTGGGTCTTCATTACTTCCCAGGTTCCATATTTTCTGTCAACTTAATTTTTTTAAAACTTTGTAAACAATAATTGTATTTCGTGTGGTTCATAGGCACGCCACACTCAGCAGAGTACATGAGGGACTGGGAAGGATTTTTCTTTGGAACGTTCAATGGGGAGTATGCAACTGGGAGGGTGGAATGGGCAAAAACCTGGGGTTTTGACACAACTAAAGGGTCATGGGTGAATTCAACCGTTTACAATGAGGTAATGTAGAATGGCTATAGACTATGCGGCAGATTTATTGTCCCAAACGTTTCCTGGGGAGCAAATCATGACGCTCCAGGTATATGTTACTGAAAGTGGCATAAATACTCAACAACAAACAGGAGCACGCTTATCAAACTCCAATAAATTTATGTGACAATAATATGCCGTATACTTTGTATCACTATTTGCAATATATTTTTTACATTAATTTTTGATTTCCACAGCTACTGCCCAAGGCCTATGGAAACAAGTGGAACTGGGCAATTCAAAAATTAGATGAGTATGACCCTCACAACATTTACTCCAATGAATTCTTAGAAAAGTGGTTAATTACCGTGTAATAAAAGTAGTAAGAACTGTAATAAAGTAACCATACATCGTCAGAATTCGGTTAATACTGCCTCTACCTTTCTTCCGTAGTTTCTCGTATTCTTATTCGTAATTTGTTGCCGATAAACCGTAAGATTGTCGACACCCCTTTCAAAAAGTGTCGGACGATTATGCGTCTTTGCCACGAGTTTCCCCTTGAGATGAGAACTACCCGTACCACGATGTATAAATGTCACACTAATTAGATAGGTGGAGAGAACGCTTGCTTGGCTTTCCTGGGGTAAGCCTAATGCAGCAACATCAAGTTGCCAGGTGGTTGTTCTTCAAATAATTACGTGAAACAATGTTGTTAAAAGTAATCGGAGTGGATTCACTTCGATTGTGAGACCTTTGTAAACATTATTATTGGGTAGGTATTTACGAGTTAGTCGTCTCTCTTCATGCCTTGATTGACTTCGTTATCCTATGTGTAAGGCATTATCTACAGCTACTTAAAGCAACGAGGCTTCACCCGAAAAGTACCTTATTGTTCACCTATCATTTGTAAGCTCAGTCCTACGTTGGACCCTATGGAGGTACAATGAGACTCATTCGTTTGTTAACGTACCACATTCTCCTGCTTGGGATGGTACAATTGTCCAACTCATCCCCATCATCCCCTCAGGTTTTTCAAGTTGCCCCATTCCTGGACAAACTTGAAGGGTGCTTGGTAATTGTAGTAGAGTATGAAGTTGTGTCCTTTGAACCTCTTCATTCAACAATAACTCCAATTGTGAGGGTGCTGGTGGAATATGGAGGTTATGAGTTCCAGAATGATGATGAAATTGACCATCTATATTCCTTCCCTTGTTTCATTGAAATTCATTGGGATCCAGAATTGGGGAGTAATTCATTTAATCCTACAACCAAACCTCTAAACTTCTTCCTCTCGGCCATCAAGCTGTCGGTTTCACCGTTCCAATCATTTGTAAACTCTCATTACATAAGCATTCACTCTTTCAAGAATTATCATCACACTCTTGTGCGAGTCCTCGTGACAACGGATGACGAACCTTCGAATTGGATGCGATGGATTAGACCACTTTTTAGGGCGAACAGGGATTCCAACAATCCTTTGACAAACGCTGTGGTCATAAGCAATGGAGAATTCCGTTATGTGTGTGAAATTTGTACGCCTTGTCAAGTAACTCTGTTTCCCTTTCCACAACAACGACGGCCCAAAGGGCGAAAGGAAATGAAGGAGTGGATTGGATCAATTACGTCAACCATCATTAATAACAAGTGGGCCATCCACCATTCGGCCTTTAGTGCTTCAAAGATGTCAGAATATGTCCAGGACTTTGATAGAAGACGCAGAGGAAGGTATCCATATTTCAGAAGTTTTGGAGACATTCATCATGAAATTGTTGATGTCATTCTCTTTAAATCAGCTTTCCCAAACGCAACATTAACCAGCCTTGTTGCTGATGAGTGCCAGGAACAGAAAAGGAATACATTCACCATTTATCGCCAGGCTGTAGTAAGAAGTATGGACGTTATGATAAAGGTGGTTCCTGACGGACCAACCGCCCTCATAGGAAACATACTTGCAAAGACCACCAGCTTTCGCATGGAAGGAATGAAGTTTGTGACTTGTCACCAGAGAAAAAGTAGTCTTCTCTTAGACTTTTCTGCTTTGTTCCATGCTGTTGACAGAGCAACCTGGATATTTACTTTGGGTGGAGGACTCTTGGTTTGCCTTCTGGTCTTTGTTTCCGGACAGTTAGAAGAAGGCAATAAATTCGACGTTGGCGATTGGAAGGGTCTTTTGAGCACCATATTTTTTGTTGGGTATGGTACCCTAGTTGAACAGGATAACCCACACTCCAAAAACAGAGAACGACAAGACGTGGTACGATGGACTGCACCTTACTTGCTATGTGGGTCTTGGATTGCGGCAGCCTTAATCCTTTCTCATCAGTACAGAGGAGAATATGTAATGCAGATGACCGTGGGCCCTGTCAAACCCTTATACACAACCTTTGACGAACTTCTGGATAATAATTTCACCATCTATACAATCCCTCTCGACGTCAGCATCCTGGAGGCTTTGAAAGGAGCAACAACTAGTCGGACTCCCCTTAACCGGGGTGCTATTCCGGGCTTGGGCCAGGGCCTAAACCGTAGTGGGTGGGGCCGATTTCCCACTCCTATAGGAAACAACGGGAATGCAGTACCGTGGGGCAACATAGGAAACCGTAGTACCAACTCTGGAAACAGTGGTTGGGGTGCAGGAAGATGGGGTTCCGGAGGGAACAGAGTTTTCCCCGACATATCCGGATTGTTAGCTTTACCAAACACATTTCTCATTGCAGATGCACTCAGCAGTGGCAAAATGTTTCTCTTCTTCAGGAAAACTCTTAAACCATTGGATGGCACGCCACAAACGACACTAGAACATTTGAGTGCAGTAGTAAAAGTTCCAACGTGGATTGATTCTGACGCATTAAAGAAGAGATCTGTAGCCAGCAAGATTGGGAAATGTGAGAAGAAGACCTCATTCGTCGCCTGGTCCGACGAGATAGAAAGGGTGTATTACGAACTGGAAGCACGCCATCCTGGAATAACCGTCAGTCGAAGCCCAATCCCTTTAGTTGAGGTGCCCAACGGGTGGTCTTTGGTGAATTTTGGGTCTAAAGCCGTCCTTCAAAAGCTCAACGCCCTAAAACCATCTGGCATTGCTTTTCAGTGGTTCTCGATCATTCAAGAAATGGAGCTGGTCAAGTTCAAGATGATCAAAGCAAAAAGAAGTTCGGCTTGGAATAAGCTGGACATGAGTCACAATCTTAGCAATGTCTTTGTTCTCTGGTCTCTTGTCTTAATTGCTGCTTGTGCGTTTAGAATCCTAGAACTCTTTTTCTACTCTTTGGGATCCATTTACAACGGATTCACACGAAGGAGGGAAAGGCAGAGGCAAACCCGACAGTCGCAACGAAAGTACATCGCATTTTCTGCAATGACCATGTCCACGTATTATCTGTTCCACTGGAAAAACAAAGTGACCAAGTTTGACCTAAACGGATAAATACTACCTATGCTTGGGGCATTGAGAAACTCGTATTATATAATTTTATGCATTTTTCTCTATTAGAACAATTCCAATTTTACAACCTTGTCTTGCATTCTTTTATTATACAATGTTGCAATCAATCAAGAAAAAATTAGGTATATTGAAACGAAAATGCAAATCCTGCTTCTAATGATGAGAGGAGGTAAAGTAGTGGCAATTATTCGTAAAGGCGGTAGCAGCCGGTCTTTCTTTCAACGACGACGCCAGCAGCAGCAGCATTAATTAATCCGGACCTCTTAACCTGTCTTTGTATCATTTCAACATTATGGATTCATCCACCCGAAATATAGTCAATTAAGTATAAGGAACAACTTCTGTCGGCTTATTTGCCAGCCAAACTCTCATCAACCGATTCATCGATCCACCTCAGTCAGACCAGTCGCAGTCTAAAAAATTTACTGCATCGTAAAAACCCTTTTCTCTTCATCCATTACATTTGCACCTCGTCATGTCATTAGCGATATTGGCATTGCAAAAAACTGGGCGTTCATGCAAGTTTCGTCCATAACCTATCCTACCCCTGCAGATAATGTATCTCCCTCTCAATCAATACACCACTCGTGTAATTGGCAATTCTTGGAACCCAACGCCATCGGCAGAATGAAATGGTCTAAGTTGTGGTTGTGGTTTCAATTGAGCCACACGATACGATACGAGGCAACTATGTATGCAAACCATTCATTCGTGTCCAAATCCTATATTGCCGATGAAATGAAAATCAAAACCGAGCCGGATGTTATCCAGGATGTGTCAAAGCAAGCAAAGCAAATACAATTCTCATCTGAAACCACATAAAAACAATTCCAATTAAATTTTAGTTGCACCACGGCTTCACACAACCGGATGGGGTTTTGACGGCGTACTTTGGCAATTCATTATTCCGATTACGACGAAGAAAGTATCGTGCATGAAATGAATCCGTTTCATTCATGTATAAGCCGGAGATAATAATCACTCACTCAATAGAAATTTTTTTTATAGAGGAATAGTACAAGCATAATCTACAATGGTTCCGTTTCAGGTCAACATATCATGAATGAGGGAGGCCAAATAAGAAAAACTCGAGTGTAGAAGACTATAATACTCGAGCAAGGAAAGGAGAACCTCGGTTTTAGATGATAGAGATGATAAAATATACGAATATAAAAAGAGTTTTTCCGACGAGGACGACGAAGAGAGTTGTAGTAAAAATTCCCCGATTGACTGTCTCGAATGAAGGGGGTCATTCACCTTCTTATATTCCCCTCTTCCAAAGCCTCCCACACTCCAATAATCAAAATTATTTAATGAGGACGGGATACCAAACAAAGTTTCTTATGCAAAAAACTACATTGTTTGTTTAATAAAATGCACGCGATCTTCTTCTTAAACTCTCAATGGATCTTCCTCATTATTTCTCCTATGTCTGGCATGCTAGGGAATTATAGGGGTCGAGCATACACAATGCAGCATTTATACAAAACAAAAGGATTAGAAGAATGAACTCTTCAATCAAGATGCTAAAAGACAGGAGACTAGATTGATTAGCATTTCTCAAAGTGCCCCAATAATGGTGTAAACTGTAGTGCAATTTCGAGTATAGAAAATTAAATGATGCATGTAAAAAGTTTTATCAGCAACCCATGGTCCGAGAAAGAAAGAAATATGCAAAAGTATAATTAATTCCAGGTCTGGATGATTATCATTGGCGACATGGGAGGGGATTAATCAAGAAGCTATATAATTACTGCACCTCCTGTAATTTGACCATGTGGACAGGAGGACTACAAAAGAGACTAAGAAGAAAAAGAAGGGTTTGACTTTGACTGACCGGTTGCATCAACCAAAGGTGATACAATTAAAAAAATTGAAAATTTCATTGGAATTACATAGTCTGATTACATAGTTTGCATACTACTACTACACGATATGTGGAGACCATGTTCATTGTGAGATTGCAATGTTTGTGTATGTCTGACTCTGACCCATTTCAGTCCCAAAATACGCAGTTTATTTTCTCACTACACTCACACTCTCGACTTTTTTTTTTTTACTACAACTCCTCACACACACACTCACAATGGTAGTAAAGCCAATTCATTGCCTAAGAGCACAAGTAGTGATCGAGTCGACCTGACGGAAAGAAGGTGCATCGGAAGGAGTTTCTTCAACAAACAATTAAAAAACTTGTTATTGTTCATAGGTAGGTAGTGTACTTCCCGGTGATTGTTGTACTTTGTACATTCACAACATTTCTCAAGGAATTGTGACAATGTGGAAGGAAGGACTGAAG
>JAQIWU010001995.1:0-13850 GCA_034696445.1 Isotomiella minor
ATAACAGTTTTGGTGAAGCAACTATAAATTAAGGTCCCAACACTGATTTTAACGACAAATTAGTGTCGGCTTTTCGGCGATGGTAAGCAAAAGACTAGTAATCACTCGTTGAAAAATAAAAATGCTCAAGATTTTCTCAAATCTTGCCCCATGCTATCTCATGCAATGTTCATTGGAATAAGAAAAGATGCAATTTTTAATCTTCCACTGGCGATTCTTCGTCTCAGAATGACCATCGTCAAAAATACCGACACTTCTTTGTCATTCAAAAGAATGTTAGAACCTTAATTTGAATCGTACACGTAAAAAGGTTGCATTGTCAGTTTTAACAAAATTGCAGGTCAGGACAAAGGAGGAAAGTGCAAAGACGAGCTCGTCGTGACGGAGGGGGAATATCAATCTCTCGCCACTTGCGGGGATCATGAGAGTGCGATTGCCATCCTAAGTTCGAGTGACGATCTGAACATCACACTTTATGCGAAAAGTCGACTTGGCTATCCCAAACGAGGGTTTCTTGCGTATTATAGAGGTATGAGATACATGCAATTCTTTCCAGCTTTCTCTTTTTCTATGACTTGAATTTTAATGTCATTTATTTCGTTATAGTAATTGGATGCTCGGATCCTCCAGTGCCTCCAAATTCCTATTTAGCTTTTAGAAATGCGACAGTTGCGGAGCTTATTTGTGATGTGGGACACATCTTTCCGTAAGATTAAACTTAGAGTTATGAGGCAAATTAAAATTTTCCTGGTCAAACTGCAGTTTGACTAGAAAAATTGTAATTTGCCTCATGATTCAATTTGACGGTAACATAAATCGGTTGTAAAAACGGTATCCTTTAAATTATATGAAGGGATCTATTGAGTCGGACAAGGTCCATCTTTTGTAGCCCTTTGGATCGTCGGTGGTTGGGGAACCACGTCCCTTTTTGTGCTGGTAAGTAGAGTAATAAAAGTAAACTAAACCGGGCATAACAAAAGTGAAGAGTACTTAACTTCTCTAAAAGAAATTTACGACTGCGGTTTAGCCGTTAAAATGAATTGACGAGAGATGGAAAATAAAAATAAAAACATAATTTATTTCATTTCGAATTCCTTTATGTATCGCTGTCCTTCAAGAGAAAATTTCTAACGACTCGATCGTTCCCTTTGCCCTTTTGACATTAAATTAAATTCCTATTCAATTGCTGATGTGACTCATTCTATAGTATCGAGACATCTTACGCAATGGAATCGTTTCGTAATAAGAAAGGAAAGTTTTTCAATTTACAAGTACACAAAAAGATATATAAAACCTAACCGTTTTCCCACAAAAGAGAGGAGCTAAAAACGATGAAAAGAAATCATGAAATTTAACGACTTTCTCTTCTTCTTTCTTTAGATATAAGGAACTTAATGGAGGGAAACTCATCCATTGAGGAACTTCTCAGAAGGGACCCTTCCGTCTGGCCCATTGTCCAAGGACGCTATAATAATTATTACTTTTACAGTAGTCGCTTCTATTTTACGGGTACGAAGAAAGAACTCTGAGGTATTGGTGGTTTAATGCTTTAGAATTGCGTCATTTAGAAATCGGACTTCCCATATTCGCAATAATTGCGACATTAGCCTTCCACGGAGTTGTGCTGTACCTCATCTGGAGACAAAGGAGCAGGTAAAAAAGAGACGCTTGTCTCATCTTGCCCCTATTGGACAGTTAGTGGTAATTTTTCTCAACCATTGTTTTTGGTTTTTTAGGCTGGAAGAGTTAGAAAACCAAACGAATCAAGTCATGGAGCGTCTCTGTCTCACCTCATCCCTCCGAGCCGAGGAAGGAGGGAGTCTCTTTTCATTCCCAGACTCCTTTGTGGACGACCTATGGGACCAGGATGAGGAGGATGGGGGTCCTAAGATGATGTTTGAAATAGAGGAGCTGACTGACCAGGATCATACCCTGACAACGGCTACACTTACACTCCAAGACGACTCTAACACCACTCCCACCTCCTCAATCCTCAAGACGGCCAGTTCGAGTCTTTTGTTCCGCTTTTATCAGCAGAATCCTTCCTCTTCTACCACTGCGTCCAATTCTACCTCAACTACGGCTGGTGGGGATCATCGGGGTCACATCGCCTACGTCCACGGTCAATTGCTCCCTGTCACTTTCAATGGCTATTTTAAGCAAACTGCTGTGTGAGCTGAATAGGAGAAAGGGTACGACTTTCACCGTCGTCAAACTTTCACCACTTTGACTTTGATGATGTTGGTGTGTCACGTCACGTTACGACAAGCGTCATTTGATAGTTTTTTTTGGTTTACTTACTTTTATTACTTCAGATTGTCATCCTTGTCACGCGCCTTGCGTTATTGTGTATCATTTCATCACACATATACTTTACTTTTTAAGTCATGATATAGAAGGCGAGGACACGGGTAAATTAAATTAGCAGAGGTAAAAAAAGTGAGAGAGTTTGATCTGATGCTTCTTGCTCTATCATGCTGAGCTGTTGTTGTGTTGTCGGGCTATGACATTATGGAAATTAGATATACCCACACCTTTATGCTTTCAGAACGTACGTGACGTAGACACAGGGGGGAAGAAGGAAATGGAAAGGAGGACATTAGATAGGTACATTTTGTTTGTGAAGGGAGGGCGACATAAAATTAAAGCACATACGTGGACAAATTTAACTATCTTAGGTAGGTAACTAACCATTCATTTCTATGATGAAGAGAATGGAGCGAAAACGTCCATAGGATGAGTGAGGATGGGACAAAAGAAAGCAATTCCAAAAAGTAGCAAACTTTTATTGCATATGACGATGTTTCCTTCTTCCGCTTTGTTATTCGTACTTATGAAAGTATGAAAGTTCTCCTCAGACGCCTTTATTGTTCTCTGGAATTGATGAAGATGTTATGATGTTTGAAGACAATTGAATTATTACAGCTAAGCCCACCTAGAAAAAGACAGTCGAAAAGAGAGAAAGTAGAAATGTAGGAAAATAGAATGGAGAAAACTTCTAGACCAAAACTAGGATGGAATTACACAACATATATTACGTATTATGTAAAAGCCTGTTGTTGTTTTGGCATGATGCTGCTGTTATTTACTCATGTAGGTATGAAGTTACTAAAAAGTAAGTTAGTTTTCCCATCCATAACAGTAGCCATTTAAGAGACAGTACATAAAAGGTAGGATTTGTTGCGTAATCCAGCGGAAGAAAGTATAGACACTAACCTAAAGCGTATAAGAATAAGCCATCACAACTTGCCAAAATGTATTCCTGTAGAATTCTCTAGGTTTGTTTTGTGTTGCTTTAAACCTCGAGTCACAATCATAAAGTGTGGAACAAAGAATGCTTTATTTTTCTAGTTGGGAGAAAGCCTGTTTTAAAGAATGATAATATTTTGTTAAGAAAGAAAAGACATAGATTTTTTGAAGATAATAAAAAAGAAATCTTATCACATTGTGACATAAGTAGCTGCCGTTGTAACCCCACAATTATTATCCTTCATGCTCATGAGGACGTAGCCCGAGTTGCCCCAGTAGGTGGACCAGGAGTTCTTCACGAGCCAAAAGTCTTGTCCGTTGATGTTTCCGTAGCCTACGGCGAGAACAGCGTGGTCCAGGTCGTCCAACCCGTTTTCTATTATAAAATGAAAATGTTTTTTTTACTTTACTTTAGACAAATAAGGATCATTGCGAAGGAAGGACTTACTGCATTTGGGGTCGTAGTAAACTCCATTGGCGTAGAAGGAGAGGGTTTTATGCGAGGCATCAATCCCAACAGAGATGGGGCCTTGTTTGATCATGGCCAATTTGAGAGCAGAGGCAGACCCGGACGTGACATTAACGTAGCCTGGAGAAAGAGAAAAGTGAAAGTTTTTTTTGGGATGGTGAAAGTCATGATGTTTCTACATTTACCTGTGATTTGAGCTGCCATCGTGAGGTTTTGGATGTGACAGAAAGAGTCCTGCACAAACAATTTCCTTATTGTGCTTTTTTGCAAAGTTTATATAGGAACCTTGGTGGTTAGTAAACTTACGATTCCCAAGTAGGGTCCATACTGATCTTCTGACGGGATCCCACCATGTTTCATAATCCACTGGTATGACCTAAAGTCTTCTCCTAAATAATCAAACAACATGACGTGTATGTTTTGCTTGCATAACTTGAGTCAGTTAGTTACAAAACGAACTAACTAATTAAGCTCGGTCAAGGGGAACTTTTCTATAGTTTTGCTTACCTCCGTCACAGCCATTATTGCCATAACCCCAACTACAGTCAACCAGTGCCTATATTCATGTGGAAATGGAAATTGTCAAAGTCCGGTGGTTGATTAGTATTTCGTTGATCAAAGGCCTTTTTACCTGTTGTGAAAGTCGAACCAGGTCTCCGGTCTTGAGGAAATGAGCCCCTTCCACTGCTCCCACTGTTCCAAAAGACCAACAACTCCCGCAGACGCTTTGATCTTAAATTAAAAGGTTGCATCAATCACAAAATAAAAAGGCCACCAGGGGAAAGATGATACCTTTGACGGGGGTTACGGCTCCATACAGCCTCCAATCAAAGAAGGTTGGAAGGTCTTGGATGTCTTTCTTTTCATACTTTGGGAAGGGAAGAGCTCCATTCGACCCTTGAGATCGGAGTCTCCCTCTGAGGACCTTCAGTTCATCCTCCGTCCTATCCGCAAGATGATTAATTGCCAATCGATAACTCAATCCCTTCCTATTCGTGCTATGGATGAGCCGGAAATTGTGTCTGAAAACGTTGAGTCGATGGGAGTGTTCCTTGGTGTTCTCCTCATACTTTTTATTATGAGCTTTGATAAAGTCTGTGAAGCCTGATGAGATGTGGGAATCTTCATTGTGGATGAACTCCCTCATGGGGTTGAAGGTTGCGGTCGCATGGGACGCCCCAGGGCCTGGGAACCCTTCGCATTTGATGTCTATATAGAAACGGCATCAGTCAGAACAACTGTTTTGCATAACATGATTTGTTTATCTGTTGTACCTTGTGGGATTTGGAACACTTTATCACTAGGAGCTTCAGCGGAGAACCAGTCATAGATGAGGTAATAATGATCATAGTGAGAGCCCAGGAGGGTGTTGTAACCTCTCATCTCGTACTTGACAGGGATTCCAATCTCAGTCTCTGGATCCGTCCGAGAAGGCTGTATTACATAAAACAATGGATTTGTTTTAGAGACAAGGTAGATAAGCAAATACCTATACCTCGACTTTCACCCAGTAAATGTACTTGTTCACTTTCTCCCCTTTCTTCTCCACGAGTTGGTACTTTTTGCAGGAGATGCTGTTCATGACTTCCATTCCTATGTACTGAAACACAATGAAATTTTGTTGAAGTCACAAAAATGACATTTTTTTTGTCTTACATTAAATTGCGAAATATCCGGGACCACAGTCTGAGCTTGGACTTGAGACACGGCAGTCCCATTCACTTCGAAGCAAGTCAACTTGTTAGTGACTTGTTCATTCGTCATTGGGACCAGTTTCCTCATGACCCCGTTCCCCTCATTGACCTGGGCGAGTTGAAATGTCTTTGCCACACCTCCATAAAAGTCGATCCGACTCCTCCCCTTGTCGAGATCAAACCAGGCGGAGAAGGGCTCCTCAATCTCCGCGTAGGGGATGTAGAGCGTCCCTTGAGTCAGGTAGGCAGAGGCGATGAAAGGGAATTCCGACACGGAGTTGTCATGGATCCCTGCTCCAGCAGACGCTAAAAATGCATAGGATAACAACTGAGGCTGTGATCCGTATGTGAAAAAACAATGCCTTTGGTGAAGCAGCCAAATTAAGGTTCTAACACTAAAATTCGTGTTTAGAACCTTAATTTGTATCTTACACTTCAAAATCTGCCACATAAAAAGGTTCCATGGTAAGCACAGTCTGTTTATGGATGGAATATGCGAGGCGTCGTCGTCATCCTCATCATCATCATGCACCCAAGAAGATATGATATGATGGATGAATCATTCGTTTTTTGGGTTTTTGTGAATGAAGTTGTTTATTGAAGGGTTACGTTATGTTACGTTATGTTAAAGGTGGTCGTGATAAAATGTTGTTGTTATGAGTATGTATATGGACTTGTTTAGCTTTACAGCTTTGAGAGGAGCAAAGCTTTTTTTTTACAGATTTGCAGTGAGTGTCTGCAATCTGTGTGATGCGTCATGGGTTAAAAAAACAGAGACTGGATTCCTGCTACAATCTTTTTTGCCATTGTTTATGAATTTGTGTGACTAACTAAAGCCAAACGAATGAACGAATGAATGGGAGGATGTACAGGGAAGATGATGATGATCATCGAATGGGTGTTTGCAAATTGAGATAAGCGTTTCTCAGAAAAGGTATTGAAATGATAAGGACAGGTAGAATCTGCAAAAATGTGTATCTCATCCAATTCAAATGTCTCTCTGATTGAGAAGACTTAACTTCCAAACCTTGCAACATTTCCAGGTTATCATGCACAATGGAACTTTTCTATTTTTGGCAAATGCATAAATTTGTAAGTGTATGATACAAATTGAGGTTCCAATACTAATTTTAGTGACAAAGGAGTGGAGGCATTTTTGGCGATGGTCATTCTGGGACGAATGATCCCCAGAGGAAAATGGAAAATTGACACTTTTCTTATTTAAATGAACAATGCGTGAGATAGCATGGGGCAAAAGATGCGACAAAATCCAAAGCATTTTGTATTTTCAACGGGTCATGTCTCGTCTTTTGCTTTTACCATCGCCAAAAAAGTCAGCACTAATTTGTCCCTAAAATTAGTATTTCAACCTTAATTTGGTTGCTTCTCTCGCCTAACGTTTTGTGATGAAATATGGCAGACGTTCTGCATTGTGTGTGGAGCGTTGATTGCACATATGCAATGCAATGTTTGACTTTCTTCGATGTTTGCCCACTGTGCCTAAATAGAATCCATTTGTGTTAGTCATGGCATTAGTGAAACAAGCAAAAGCACATTTCATGAATGAGGTGAAGACACAAGACAAGAAGAAGAAGAAGAAATTTAAATATTATCTTTGGCAGAGGGCGAATGAATGTGTGTAAAGACAGGCAGGCATCGCATCGCAGACGGCCAGGAAGGAAGAAGGGGGTGAAAATTGGAAATTTGTTTAATTAATAACATAACACCACTACAAACTACACACTGTACACATAATTTCTTTAAAAGGTTTGTTTAAGTTTTGCTCACAGGTCTTCTTCTGCTGAAAAACCAGAGAGAGTCACTCTTCTCATTCATTCATGGTTTTTCTTGTAGATCCTACGTTCATTCATTCATTCATTCATGTTTGGTCTTCTTCTTCAGTTTTTGTGAATGAATTTTTTTTACCAAAGTCAAGTCAAAGATGAGAAGAGTTGTAGTAAAAAGTCTTCAAAATCTAATGAAGCATAGGATGGATGGATGGAGAGGACCGGAAGGAAGTCACGAGTGTATGTTTCAAAAAGAGGCACGCTTTGACACTTGACAAATTAGCTTTGTTTTTAAGGTCACTAAATTTAAATTACCTATAGAGCGTCGTGAAGAGAAGAAAGAAGACTTTTTTTTGCTTTTGGTTTATTTTTGGATAATTAATACCAGAAGAGAGAGCCTGTCTCTAAGAGTCTTTAAATGATTAATTGCTCCCATTACCTATGATCTTCTTGTGTGGGGGAAGATGAGAATTGACATATTTCTTTATATCTTTAGGTACTTCGTTTCCAATTGGACCCCCCGTCCAAGAAGACTGGACACACTTCTTCTTCCAGCACTGGAACGTCAGGAGGAGGAGTGACCAGCATCATCAAACGAGAACGTCCTTCTACGGATGATGACGAGTTTGTGGCTCCAGTGCCCTTGGCACGACCCTTGGGAAGTAGGATAAACCATCATCATCATCATGGGGACAGTGGGATTCGTCGAGTCCCTTCCATTCAGAAGGTCCCTTCAATCTCGGACCTTTCGGATCAGGAAAGTCAAAACTCTTTGGGTAAGTACTTTAATTACACAATCTGTCACTACACAAATCCTTCCTACAATTGGCATTCATCTTTTGCATAACAACATCATCATCATGATGTAGGAAGACTTTATGCGTGGCTAGCAGTTCAATTGACCATTTAATAACATTCTCGAGGGGCTTAATGAGGAAGCCGTTTGTTAAGGTAATTAAAGACTCTATGCATTTCATGAAATGATTCACATTGATTAGCCTCATTGAAATTAATCTTCATTAAAGTAAAGTCTCTGCAATTATGACTGACTTTTCTGTCCTAAGTTTTTTAATTGCCAAAAGTCAAAACAATGATGATATTTTACTAAAACCTCTCCTAAATCTGCTCCTCATCTTGATGATCTTGTGTGGTCTAAAATAATCATTTTTTTTTCGGAGAAATTTGGCTTCCAGCAGCAAAGCAGGAATTGAGTGTAGGTGGTTGTGTGTTTTGTTGACATTGGGTTATTACTTAGATTGGTGTTAATGAGTCCGGCATGTTGTAAGGAGAGTTTGTAATCTTAAAACATCTTTTTTTGTCTAACATCTTCTATTCCTAGCTCATGGAAGCTCCTTTACCATTTCCCGACGAGGACGAGCCTCGTTTTTTAGAGTCGGCAGTTTCAAACGGTTCACGTTTTCACATAGAACAACAACAATGATATAATTATGACGAATTTTTAAGGCAAAGCCTCCAAGCTTTCCCTTTCTTTCTTAAGTGAGGATTGGTTGGCATGGAGGAAAATTTATTTCAACTTTACTTTCTTGGAAGAAAGGCTGAAATAATTTTTCTTGGAATCGATTAAATCCATCATCCATAACGCACTTAAAACTTTAGCACAGGTATCTTTCTTTCTTGCAGGGGTTGCATGTTACTTACATCTCTCCGTGGGGTACGCATGTAGTATTTTTTGTGAGAGATGATGTGAGGGGGTGTTTTGTCATCTCATCATCATCATCATCTTAAAGAAGGACTTGTTTTTTTATGTATGCCTTTGTAATTTGGATATTTGAATTAGACCTGTGGACCCTTTCCCACACTCTCTCATGCTTTCTTGTGATTCACTCTCGAACCTCAACCTCAACGACCTGCTGAATTAAAATAAAATCATCATAAAAGATCCTTTTGTTGTGCACGGATTATGGATGATTGTATATGTTTTCTTTTGTGATTGAGAGTTTACTCCTTTTAGGAGAGGAAGATTCTATCTATATCTTTCCTTAAAGAAATTCAGTACTTTTTTTATACTGAATGAAATGGTAATCTCATATCTCTTCTTCTTCTTTCTGTAGAAGAGAAGGGAGGGACTGGGGGTCATGACATGATGATTGCATTACAATTATTACAGGACAGTTGACAATGACACATGTTATTAGAGAAGAGAGAGAAGCCATGCTGCTTTCTTGTTTGTGTGTTGGATCATAAAATTATATACCTGGATATATTTTTTTATCGTCGTAGTGATGCATAGCATGATGGGGGGATGGGATACATAAAAGACAAGCCAATATGTAGTGTTTGGTCTCAAGTCTCAACAAGTTTAATGTCTTAAATCAGACTTGCCCAATTTGTCCAATGAAATGTAGTTAGCACTTTTGCATTGGTCTTTGAATCATTGAGGTACCCACGTTTGGACCTGTCATATATTTGTCTGCTTTCTCTTGTACATATCAAAAGCAATTAATTTCAGGCACAGGATTTGTATACCTTTCATAAAATAAGGTGTAGAGATTTATTGATTTTTCTGGTGGACGTGGTGGAAGAGTCAAGGTTTTTACACTTGAGTAAGATTTTTTTACGGTGTGGAAAAGGTGGAACAAATTTTGAATTCTCTCCTCCATCCGTCCACGTTTTCTTCACCCCCTTACACTTTCATTTCATTCATGAAATTTAGAAAACCTAGCTCTCTTCTCTCTATGGGAATCGCCTCCAGCATAAACGAAGAACTCTCCAAGAAAAAAAACGTTCCCCAAGAAACAGAAAGAAACCAAGCACACAAATTTAAAAAGAGAGAAGGACTCAGGCAAGAAAGAAAGACGGACCTGTGGTTTTAGCTTTGGATTCGACGTGACAAAGAATATAAGAAGAATCGTGGAGAAGGTTTTTAACAAAGTTATGGATGTTACGTTACGTAATGTCACTAGAAATGAAATAAGAAATCATCATCAGCATCAAACCCCAAGCTTTCATTCATTCATTCATTCATTCATTCAATGGTTGTTTTGGCCAGGCCAAAAGTAATTTGTGGAACCTGTGACTTTCTTCAATTCAAAAGGCAGAAGTTGAAGCAATTAAGTATGAATGAATGGTGTCCATGTCTGTGGTTTGGTTTGTTGGCCCATTTCATATCATCTTTTGTTTTAAATTAAGCCAAGAAGATAAGAGACAAATTGTAAATTTGGTAAAAAAATACGGCCGCAAAAGTAACATCAAAGTTACCTAACCTAAGTTAGTTTTTTAAAAAACCTTTCTCACGAAACGAGCTGACCAAATAAATTTTTAATGAGACATTGATAGCCGGTCCGAATTAGATGGAATTACAGTGTCTGTGTGTGAGAGAGACTTTTTTCTATAGTTTTTATATGATTATTATATACCTATGAAATGATCATGCATGTATTATTGATTATCTTTCTTTTTGTCTTGGTCTTCTTTTGGAAAAGTCTAGGCTCTCCTGCCTTCAGGGATCGTAGGTAGGTAGGTTTGAATAAAACATGATCACGTTCACGTGGTGAAATTATAAATCAACCAAAAGGCAACATTAAAGTTCTTGATGATGAGGTTCTTTCTTTCTATTGGTGGTAGACATAAAAGTCAGCTTTTACCACCACCTTTTGTTCCTATGCACAAATATTACGATTGATGTAATGAACAGTTAATTGATCTTATTTCCTCAGGTTGTTTATGAGAAAAGACGTTTCCATAATGCAAACAATAATTGATAAGAATCGCCGCAAATCTATAAATATCCAAGTCTATCTATCTATAGAAAGATATGACGAGTACTCTTCTTTCTTGGCACGAAGAAAAGTTAGGATGACGACGTTAACAAAAGTCATTTTTAAAGTCAAAGTCTTAATTTATCACTCACTTCACAATTGGCATGACAACAATGGTACCATGGGCACAATGTTTCATCTTAAAAATTCTTCATGTTCAGCATGGTTTTTAACAAAGAAAAAGTCTTAGGGTTTTTATCATTTTGAGGCCACTCTTAAAAAGCTACATTGAACAAAGACGAGAGGTACAGCAGTGCCCCGTAGTGGTGGATATTCTTTGTGATATAGGTTTTGGATGTAAGCCTGCAGATGGTTCTCCCCTCTCTCAAATTGAATGCGTGGTTTGTATGCCTTTGCCTTTGTTCATTCATAGAGGTTCGAGTTCGAAGCATTGTTGAAGATGGCTTATCATTGTTATCATCTTATCTTGTTGACACAATACGATTTCATTACAAAATGGGAGAGAAATGATGATTGGTAATTAATGACTTGAGAATTAAGACACTTTTATTAATTTCCTCATCAAATCTAAAAGTCTGGGTTGAGAAAAGGTTTGCATAACATTAAAAATCCACGAACAAGACTCTTCACTCCAGAAAGAATCGAGGGATGAGGAAATCTTTTCTTAATCTCAAAAATAAATCAGTCTCCTACACTCCATTAAGACATTAAGTTGACTGTCGTTCTCACACATTAAAATGAACCAGGTTCCATAGATTATTGACGTCAGTCAACAACACATTGTTACATTTACATTGTCTTTTTTTCTTTAAGTACCTACATAAATACCCAAATGTAATAATGTAGCAAGTATTATAGATTTCGCAATTAATCGTTCCTTGTGCAAGAATGTCTTCTCTCTTTCTGGACGAGACTGTGTGACGTTGTTAATTGATACGATGTGAAAAATTAGTTGACTTCTTTTAAAAAGTCCAGAAGAGAAGAAGTGGTGTAACTTTGCCAGGTTGCGCAAAAGGATTCCTACATGTCATTTCATAAAGAGAAGAGTTGGAGGAGGCATGTGAAGCAATTTTATTTATTTTCCCTCCTCTTTCGTTTATTTATTGACTTTTGAAGTTAAGTGAAGTTTTATAGATAAGTGAAGTGAGTCCCATTGTTCCCTTAAACATGAAAATGATGAAAATGATGATGATGATGAGTAATTAGGGAGGAGAGGGAGTGAAATGATATGATGATGAAGTTTTGGCCAAAATTAAGTAGCCTCGCCTCACCCTCTTCTGTGGGAAAGCTTCCTCGGACAGTTGAGCGTGGGAACAGAAGAGGAGAGAGATAGAAAAGCACGATTATTATCACCCTCACAAACAAAACTTATTTTGCTTGCTACTCCATAAAGTAAAGTAAAGTGTATGATGTATAGGAAATGAATATGTCTAATGTGACCTGTCTCTCTCTCCATCGACAATTGGGTAAACAGAAGGAAGGGTAAAAAACTTAAATTGCAGAGGACTTGTGTGATGCAATAATCTCACTCTGCCCCATAGCCTATCTTAGAACGGACACTCACTCTGATGATGCATGACTTGAATTGAAGATTAGAGAGTCTCATAATTCATTACTTTCTCAGAGGAGAGAGAGAGATAGTTTTAGTCAGAAGACAAAGACCCTGAGAATTTAAAGTTGTTCCTTTCCCAAAAGTCTGGATTCCTGTTTGATTTTTATATATTTTAGAATGCTCTCTCTCTTGTTTTTGAGAGCAATTTTGCTTTTTTTAATGATGATCTTAAGCTTAGTTAGTTAGTTGGCTCATCATATCCACACAGTCCTTTCAACTCTTGTAATTTTAATAGTCGTGCCTGCTTTGCTTTACTTGCTATCTTTCTCTTCAAAATTCAGATTTCTTTTTCCTAGTAGAAGAGGCTTATCAAAATTAAGCAGAAGCACTTGTCTCTTTTTTCTTCTGAGTATATGAAAATGTAGATAAGAACAATGCGATGACAGTCAAGGTTTGTCTCAGGGTACCCCATGAAAGCTTTTATTTATTTTCCTTCTTCTTGTTTTTTTTGTGTGACTCTCTGAATTTTGAATTCTGGTCTGGATTTGCATTGTTTAATACGTATTTAGATTTTTGAGAGATTGTGTTATGTGCAGGATGATAAATAGGTTTAGAAGAAGAGAGAAATAATAATAATAAAATATAAAAGCTCACAAGTTGTTAAAGAGTGTGGATACGTATATATGTGTCAGGCTTTACCCCCTCTCCTCTCTACCACCAGTTATAAGTCCTGATGGCCGGAAGTACGGATGGTGCCCCCATACATAACATAACACACATATAAATACGCATAAAAGCTATTAAATATATCAAAGTTCTCAACCCCATCCATCCATCCATCCATTGCGATTCCATCATGTAAATGCAATGCATCGTGTTTTGTTTGAGAGAGATAGTTTCATTATTGCAGTCAGTGTCAAAAAAAGACAAGAAAGAATTGGGGGGACTTGGACGTTTGAGGGCTTACAATGGAAGCTAAATTACGGTTCTAAAACACTAATTTTAGCGACAAATTAGTGTCCTCTTTTTGGCAATGGTAAAAGCAAAAGACGAGACATGACCCGTTGAAAATGGAAAATGCTTTGGATTTTGTCACATCTTTAACCCCAAGCTATCTCACGCAATGTTCATTTAAAGTTGAAAAGTCGACATTTTCCATTTTCCTCTGGCGATACTTCGTCTCAGAATGACCTTCGCCAAAAATGCCTCCACTCCTTTGTCACTAAAAGTAGTGTTTTAGCACCTTAATTTTACCCAAGAAAATTTGCATCATTTGACACATAAAAAGGTCCCATTGTTAGTTTTGTTTCAACCAGTTATAAAATTCAGGGAAAAGAAGAATGTATAAAAGTTTTGTAA
>JAQIWU010001996.1:0-13840 GCA_034696445.1 Isotomiella minor
TTGTTGTTGTTGTTATTGTTGGCGTTATTACTACTCTCATTATTATTATTATTATTATTAGAGTTTGGAGACGTGCCACCACCGATCATGAGGTGTGGAGGCGTGGGTTTGATCCCTCTAACAAAATCATAGAGCTCATCAATATCTTGATAGTCTTCCAACTCCTGCAGCTCTTTTTTCTCCGTGGTCACGTTCGCATCTTTGTCCTTTTCCCCATCCTCCACATTCTCCAAACCCAAAGCATCCTCAATTTTGGAAGTGGACGAGAGGAAAATGGGTGGGGCGTATGATTTCCACTGCCTTCCATCAAATCGCATCTCTTTCTTCAGACAAATGTCATATATCTGTAAAGAAATACATCAAAAGAGGATCAGTCAGTGGGGCAGGTTGAGAAATTGGCCTTAATGATTCGCAAAATTGCATTTTCTACCCCTGAGATCTGATTTCTCTTAAACTGTATCATTATTATTGTATGATTGGGTCCTTGCCCACACGGACGAAACCCAGACAGTGACAATGGACGTTGTGTAATCAGTGTGTTCCTATTGTGCATTATTTCTAAACAATGCAGTCCAATTACCACCAATCGGACGGATAATCCATCCAAAGATCATTACAATAATATATTGCCAATCCCATTGTTTGTCAGTAATGCAATTGAATTGCGATGGATTTGAAAGCAAAAGGGAAAACTCCACACGTCTACTTAAGTAATGCTCTCTCATCAATCCAACTCCCAAAGGGACACTGTGGTACACTATTAATCACATCACACCAAATGAATGCTATATGCGTCATGACATAGAGCTGTCAAATTGTAAGCCGTAGAAGCTATTATTACAATTGCTACAGTTTTATGCTATTATGATGCTCTATCTATCAAATGATCGGGGCCATTGTCTTATGGGAGAACATTGTTGGTAGAATAGATATTTCGCAAATGCATTTTGCAGAAAATACCAATAAAGTCTTGTCCCGAGAGGGAAGGGAGAATTAAGGAGGATGTCAACTACTAGATAAGCTGAAGTAAGTCAATTTCTCAACTATTTCAATTTAAACTTGTCCGTCCAATGCCGTCTTTGTGCTAACAATGGCATTGCACCTATAATAATGCGACTTATACTTAACTTCCTTCAAACTGTATCTTGAAATCGTAGAAAATTAATGTAAGAAGAGCATTGCATTATGCTACATTTTATGATAAAATCATACTCAAGAACAATACTTCTTTCACACTTTACACAAATGATAATAGTTTCATATTTGAGACACTCGATTGTTTTGTACCTGAATATTATCCTTGACTTGATTCAAGAGACCTGTAGCTTTTGCAACAAGGGACATGTAGCTCTTACTGCACTCCAGTTCGTCCATGTTTTTTGCAATTTGAAACTTGAGCGGTGCACTTAATGGTAAGGGTATAAGGGACTCCTTCCAACTCTGAAATTATACAAGCAACAAAAAAAAACAATTAAATTAAATTGGGTTTGAAAAGTGTGGCTAATAATTCATTGCCATACAACTTAAGTAAATCATGCATTATATGATTCAAGTTCAGAAGAGATTTGTCCACTCATCTATAGTCAGTCGTGCATAAGAACAGAGGGTTTATAATATGCGTTGCCTGAACGCTTTGACTTCATAATTGGTTGGAGATACAACAAACCTAGCCTAGTCTCATTAAATCAATACACACGGGATTAAAAAAAGCTAGACAAGAGAATTGATTCCTATATACGTCAGCAGATTAAAATAAAATGTTGCATAGCCGACGAAGGTGTTGAAGCTGAGAAGAATGAATGAATCAAGCAAAAAATGCACAGTTTGTGTGTATGCATACTAAATCCTTGAAAAGTTTTCGCCGTGGCTAATGGAAGATTATTGAATCAAAACCTGTGATTAAGATCAGAGATAGAGTTTTTAAGTTGGGACAGCACAACTCAATAATATAACAGCAAAATGTGGTCAATAAATTTGGGCAAACTAAAGTGTGTAGACGTGTAGACTAGAGTGTAGCTCTCTTGTCTTTTTTGCAGGTACTCCTTTTTTACACGGCTACTGTTAAGTTGTCGAAAGAAGTGGAACGTTATCTTTTGAGTATTATTAAAGTCCAACACAAATTATGCGTGAAATTACAATTTGTCGCTGTATACATACAAAGTATAGAGACATGAATGACAGGCGTAAGCGTGCATTGATCTTGTGAAGAAGGTCATCATTTCATGAAATGATGCACAAACAAAAAGTCTACTTTTTTGGATGACCACAGAATGTGTGACATAATGAACGACGCATCATCATCATTCAGACAACAGGAAGTAAGGTTAAAGATATATAAAAGAAAGTACCGGTGTGAGGGGTAGGGCGAAGAGCAATTGTTCCTGGAGTGTGGAGTAGAGTCTAAGTTCTGGGAAGAATTTAAAGTTTCGGCCCGTGGGTGGACGTCCTTCGACAAGTCTGACCATCAGAGGAAGTCGCTTTTGCAAAATACCCCTGCAATTACAATACAAAAGAAGACAGAGTTATTGAATATGCATTTATCAAGTGGGACAAAAGCCACATCTTTGAGAGATGAATGATTACGATCTTAGAGCATAAAAGAGGAGGAGGATAAGCAGTTATAGGATGTTATATTGTCTGGTCTGTCACACTCTTCTCTTACAAATCCGTTCCGTTGTGTTTTAAGTTTTAACTTCCCTTTAAGCTGTAGAAGAGAGTAGGTGTGCTACCATTAAGCCAAGTTTCATAATTATTATTTATCAGGTAAAGAGACTTTGACTTGACGTAACAACGTGCCGTCACGTCTATCAGTGGGCATTACTACATTCAGATTGAATTGCATTTTTTGAAGATTGTCCTCTTGGTTGATTGAATGGGCTGGCCGCAGCAGGACAACAAAACCACAAGTAACTGTGTTCCATTGTGCTCTTGGGATTGACATTGCTCTTATGTCACGACTTGTCTCATGTCCCCCATCCATCCATCCCATCATCCTCTTTATGCCTATGCCTGGCTATGGCATCATCCATCCACTTCAATTTTGCATTCACTCTTTTTAAAAACTACTTAAAACCCGAGCACATAAAATAAAATTAAACTCTTGTAGGAAGAAGTGTCACTCCGTTATGGGCTCTCTCAAAAATGGCAACGCGACATTATTTCCAACGATATATCACCATCACACGTCACATCATAACATAATAAGATAATGAGTGTCTATATATGTCAACTCTTTTGAATTGGTAACTAATCCCGTATTCTCTCCTCCATTATTGCATTTATTTCGGTCGGTCGATTACCCTACCTGGTCGTATGAACACCTCCGATACTGTCTTCGAAAGCCAAGGCACTGAACTTCCCCTTCGGAATGCAAGGGAGAAAGACTGTCCTCTGGTCTTGATCCAAGCAGCGAAGGTATTTGGCAATCTTCCCTTTTCCAGAAGGAACAGTGACCTCACCCACGAGGGTCAATATCTCGCCTGGAAGAAGCGTCCTCGTTTTGCCCCCGATTCTATACACCTTTTCCGCCGTCCCCTCCTTTATCTCGGCAGTGTAACTCTTGAAAGGCTCTCTTACCTATTTGTAAAATGTATGGGTAATTAGAAATTAGGATTGACGCTGACATATATGGCATGTAGTAGACAGTACCAAACAGGATTGAGGTAGCAGTTTCGCCAAAGCCTCTGCAGTGTGAGAATTAGGAACTTCGCGACCTTCTTCGTTGAGTATCTCAAAGTGGCCTGGGAATGAGTTGGGGATGAGAAGAGTGGGTCCAAATGGGATCACTCGAGTCCTTCCCCCTTTAAACTTGACACATTGAGCCACCATCGAGAGCGTCTTTCCTGCAGACATGAGGAGGACGTGAGAGACGAGACCAGGGGTGGAGAACGAGGGTTGTCCAAGGGAAGCGTAGGTCCCATGACTAAAGATTAAATTCGTTTAATTAATTTATTCTTGAAGAGCCTTTTGTCATACTCAAGCACTAGTCCTTTAATGTACCTGACTTTGGCCACTAGTGGAAGAATTTCACCCCTCACGATGTCTCCCAAGTACTTGCCCTCGTCGGCCCAGCGGCACTCCCCCAGTATTTCCGACCTTGCCCCCATCTCCCCTGCCTGCAATTATTACAATACAAGAAATTATTAAAACTACAATATCGACAGAGGATAAATACCTACTACTGTATCAACATGCCCCAGCAGCACACATTCAATTTTGTCATTCACCTGAGGCTACTAACGCCAATAAACTGTTATAGACTGCTTACCCACTTTTAGATGCCACCAACCAATTTGCATGCCACTCAATTAACTACCTTTACTAATAAACTATTCTAATACGAACCTAGCACGTAAACCATCATGACATTATACTCTGATCATCGTCATTAATATACGAGATTCGGTTTTTGCCAAGCTTTGCTTCTTGACTTGACTTGAATACATTATGCATATGCAAACTAGGCAGCTCGCCTCATTTATCATTGTTAGAGAGAGAGACTTTTGTCTTGTTTGTTACCTCCACTCTGAGAGTTTTTGCAGATATGCAAATAAGAGAGATCTGTAATAATGAATCAGAAGATGGAAGACAAGGGGTGATAATAAAATAAAAGAGGAGGAAGATCTCTGGATATGAAAACAAACTTTTTTGTTGCCCAAAACATGGCATAAAAAGGTTGATGATGCCGATGCCCATAAGTGGCATGTGGCAGGGAATATATCTGTGCGAGTCTATGAAGGCCACAAGTGACCAGACTTCACAACTAAAAATGTTTGCAAGGAACGCCAGAAGAAAGACCACACCACCATTGTTGTGCCACACGCCAACTCACTCCAGTCCAGATTCAATAATAGAACAGAAACAGACAGAGTGATAATGGCAAAATGAGCACATTCGTATGTACAGATGCTACACATGCGGAGATATCAATAATTATTATTAACAACGTCATTATAATTTAGCACCACCAGAAGATCTACATCGCCTTATCAATATCAATTCAGTATTGATTGTTGTATTGATGACGGTCTGCAAAAATGTAACAATCAATTTGATTGTAATATCTGAAGCTGACGTTGGCCATACTCTTCTTAATTATTAATCGTTTTTCTACATGTACGAAACTTGTCTCTTGAGTTCAGCTAGAAGCATTTTAAAAATCAAAGATGATTAATGTCTATTTAGGAAAGACCAACGTGAAGTAGATAGTTTCAAGCGTAAGTAAACTTTTTGTAAGAAGTGCTTCTAATTTCTCACAAATGCTTGTGATGATGATGATGATGGTGTGTGAATGCCAAACGCTTTGTTGGATGACCAAATAACAAGCTGCTGTGAAATTGTACTTTGCTTTACTTTTAATGATGTGATGGTGGCTGTTGGCTCTCACATCATCACACTAACTGACATTGTCAAATGCAAAGATTCATTGACCAATTAAGCATAAAATCTCTTATGTTGCCTCATAATTGCATAGAAGCAGGTGGGTTTAGAAGGAGAGGATGACTGCTCGCTGCTAAGAAGGAATGGAATTTTTGCAATTTTAAAGGAAGTTAATCCCGTTAAACTGTATCATTTTACGACATACCCATTGGCTATACGTCCTCTCTCTCATCATGCACACATGAGTCTAAAAACAATGAACTTGTGAGAAAAAGGAAACGTTTAAATTCTGCACTGGACTTGTCTTCTTTCTTGACTCTCCCATGAAATGTAGACAGTCGTTAATACTACAATGCTTGCTTACACTTTTAGCTACGCATTTTGTAATACAGTCATTGAAAAACTTGAAATTCCTACATCAGTTTTAGCTGTTTAAGTTTTGCAGAAGAATTAATAGTTGATTAAGAGAAGATATGTAATGTAGGTATGTATAATATTGAATGAAGGGGATGATGATGAAGAACTGAACTGACTTTTGCTGCTACAATAAAGACAGGAAAATCCGGTCTCACAACCTTGCCAGGGTAAGCAATGGTAAAATATGTAGCAGCAAATGGAATAAAGGCAAAAAGTGAGACCAATGTGATGTGAACCAAACCTGACCCCGGAATAGAAACAGTCATCGAGGAAAGCAATTAACATTAGTTCGCTTTATACCTGACTTAGCCAACTTCTTTCTCAGAGGAAACAACCGTTTTACATCCATCATTTCATTTCACAGAAGCTAAGAAAGAATTGCCTGCTTTTATGACAGCTGCAATATGCATATCAAACTAATTGCGAGGCTTCAACAATCAAGACAAGGCTGTAAAAATTAAATGGAAATCAAACTTCGGGTTTGAGGCTTAAGTATAGTGCCTTCACCTTTTGCACAATCTCCGGTATGCAGACTTTATTGCCGGTGCTTAACGCACAGTTTGCATTTTGATTTCTATTTACGCCACAGCAGCAATACAACAAACATAATGCAAAAGTTGAAATATGTATGAATTTTAAAGCAATTCAATTTAACAACTCCTCTTCCTGTTTCATATAAAAAAAACCTTCTGCCTAAATCCTATGAAAAGTGCAGGTAGAGCAAATTATAAAACTGTGTCTTCTCAACCTACGCTTTTGCAGTAAGTGTGTCTATCTATTCTTGTCCCACTCCAAAGACAATTGTCTTCGTTCAAATGAAAGCAGATCAATACATTGATAAGCCGAAGAGGGAGGGCAATCTTTTAAGCACTGTTACAGATCAAATCATATATACAGTCTCTCTCTAAAAACTAATATTGATGATTCTGATCAATGAAGCCCATCATGTCCCGGGTCTTCTTTTTAGAGATCGTTTTTTATGTAGAGAAAGGTGAACTGGTTGTCTTCAAAGACTGCACATTAATAAATAAACGGTTCGCTAGAAATTGTGTTGCATTTTGATGATTTTGCATGGTCTCTCTCTCTGGGTCTAGGGTCTTGGGAAGTGAAAGAAGTGGTCCGTGATGTTGATGTGATGTTGGACTAGAGGCAAACAACCGTTAAGTTGGGCACCCACACACCGCACTAACTAACCTCTTTACCCACCTCTCCCAATCCAATGACATGACAATTCAAATTCCCATGCATAACATATAACATAACGTACAGGCTTAAAAGAAAGAAAGATCCTCATCATCCTCTTTCTTCTTGATTATAACAGATAGATAATATTGCGTATTATACACAACGTCCACCATCACTTCACACATCGCATAACCAAACGCTCTTTTATTGCAAAATATTGAGTTGTTTGCAACAATGCATTCTTTCTGTGTGCCATTGGAGGGTTGTTTGTACACATAAACTTTAAAAAATGCTTTAGTTTGACTTAACTTTTTGCCAAATTACACAAAGTAAACCTCACAAATGTTTATACAATACCTTGTTTAACAACATTTTTACCAATTTTACTTTACTCTTTCATTCATCTGTCCTCTCCTCCTCCTTTTTTCATTTTCATATGTCCTGTCCATGTGGCGTGGCACACTCTCAGTAAATAGCTTTTATATCATTACTCATCTAATTCTATTCTAGTTTAGCCTGTGCCGTAAATCTCCCTTAAATTGTGCTCTATGCAATTGCAATACTTTCTCGGGCAGATGTTACTGTTTGTCTAATGCACAGAAGGTACCATGTAATTCATCTGCTTGCTCTTTGTTCTCTTGCACACTCATGCTTGTTCCCTAGAATCATGTCATTAATTACGGCCTCTGAATGATGGTAGAGAAGCCATAAACCCAATTCTTCCTTCTTTCAGCAAAATGTAGTAAAAGTGAACTTGGGATAGTTGCTGCTGCTATACATAAAAGTCATTGGCGAAGCCAAAAACTGAAGTTGGAGGAAACCTGGATTTTTATGAGGAACTTATTGAACTAATCGGATAAAGGAAGTACTAAAAGTAATGGGACTGATTGACACACGGGGACAGAAACTGAATGAGTGGTGGTGGTACCACTGGAAGACAGAGGCTGGTTGTGGAAAAGTCCGATTTAATCAATAAAAAAAGAAGAAATAGTGCCTGGGACCGATGGAAGCCACGAAGAAAGGAATCCAATGAACGTCTTTTTTGTTGAAAGAAGAAAAGAAGTAAAGTAGGAGCAGTGCTGCGACAGAAATGACATGAATTTTAGATTAAAGCAATTCTATTTTAACCCATCCACTTCTTTCTTTCTTCCTCAGTTCCCACAACAAAGCAGAATGAGGTGAAATCAACGACACTTTCCGCAATAAGCAAGCTCTGCCTTCTTTTAGATTTTTGCAAAGACGCTACTGCTTCACAAGAAATGGCTGTAGGTTAGGTAGCAGCAGTCAGCCAGCAGCATGTCAATTTAGTAGATAGTATCATGGTTCTTTTCAGTCCCTTCTTCTTCTTTGCGAAACTTTTGCATTATGACTTATCGTGCATTCGTACTTCTTTAGTTTAGTTTGCAAAAATGAAATTAAAAATTTATGTTCTGATTATCATCATCCAAAGCCCAGTCCCTTCTACTATGTTGGTATCTATCTTCCTCTGATATCTGGTTTATAATTTTTCATTTTGGTAGAGGCACGCAGTTTATTTGATTGCATTATCATCCCAAAGTATTTACATTTGCATGCATTTATGCATATCACTGCCCTGCATCATCATCCTCCTCTAAAAAGCTAACAATGACAAGACACTATGAGAATATAGGCTAGTCTAGTCTCATCTCATAACACCACAACCCAACACGCGACATAATAAAATAATTGTTGAAATTACGGTTATAATTTGTATTGTGGTTGGTGTGTGTATCCGGTTTTGGGAATAGCAATAATAATAATTGCTAAATACTAATTTTCATATTAAACCTGAGACGAGACATAATAAAGCATGAATGTACATAAAAATGTGAACGCTTAAACCTCCACACCCTCTCTTTCTTCAGCTACACGTTGTTGCTTTCTTTGTGTTTGCGTTGCAATTCAGGTCACTGTCAATTCAGGGTAGAAGAAAGAAATGTCGATATGTCACTAACAATAAGGATCGAGAGTCTTCTATTATTATTGTACGATACGTTTGAAAGTAAACTTTTGCAGGGAAATAATAAAACCAACAAGGAAACAAAACGAACGTCAATTTGAATACGTCAAAGTCAAGGTACTCTTCTTCTTTTGCCATTGATATGACCGCACTATTGCACGCTCAATAATGTGACGAGTCAATACCATCGTTAAACCCGACCAATGCCCATGTAAATTTTATTTTATGACCCCACTTTTCACACCTGGTTTTTTGTACATTAGCAATAATGGGAAAGAGAGAGGAGAGGCACAATAAGTAATCTGAAAAACCCCAAGATCTACGCCTTTATGCTTATTCAAAAAACTGATAACCGTATCCATTCTTTCTTTGTGGTCCTCCTCCAGCCTTGAACCTCCTCTCCATCTCACCTTCTTCCTCGTGAAAGCACAAATAAATATTTTTATAGGTATCGCTTAAAAGAAGTGGTTGAGGTTATGTCGTAATCGCCTATTTTAGACGGAACAAAAGAGAATTTTTACTACGGTTCAGTGTCGAAATCCATAACTCGAAAGTTTTTATGTGCAGAAGGGGGAATTGTCCGAAGACGAAGCATATTTCTTAGACAAGAAAAAAAAATGAATTCAAGAATTTTAAACCTTTTCTCGTAAAACAGAGCAAACTCCAAACTAAGCTTCTTCTATCCTCCTAATTTTGATGCGTTGACACGGAGGAAACGCACGTTGGGAGTCTCATGAAAAAAAACCGTTCCTTTATAAATATTCTTATAAGAAATTGGGAAACTTCCTCCTCAAGCAACAACAACAATGCATTGCATGAATCCAAAAAAGTCTTTCATCCCCACGCCAAAGACTGACTGACACGACCCTCACATCGAATCGCTAACAACCACAAAAAAACTGTAGTTGGTCTTAAAAGAATCGTAGGCATTATCCGTCTTGGCAATGAAATAAAATATAGGATGTCGTGGGGCGAAATGAGTGAGAAAAATTTTCGCTAAATGTTCGTAAACTTATTTCCCAATTGCCATAAAATACTGTGAAACGACCGACCTGACTTTTCGCTCACGACTTTTGAATTTGAAAAAGAAAAGCAAGCTCATTCTTGCCGTCAGCTAAAAAAATCGAATCTCTTTCTTCCTGCTACGCATTTTTACTGGATTATTGACTGCTTCTTTTGAATAGGAGGAAGCAGAGAGGAAGAGAGGTTCTTGGCTTCTCTGAGGCTCTTTTCTTTGATGATGAAATAGGGAGTGTCATCATAACTTAGTTCGAACGGGAAGAGATTGGTTGAGTTGAAATAATATCGGTTCCGTAGAATTGATGGATGAAAATTACCTGTCCTGTCTAAGTAAGTTAAACGAATTTTATGATATGACGTGAAAAGCTTAAATTGCTCCACGTTTTGTTATGGACGACTCTCTAAATGTCAAAGAAGTCAAAGAGAACAGTTTTCACTCCCTTTTTTTATAAGCATGCGATGCGATGCGATGAAGTGGGACATTGAAGTTCAAAGAAGAATCAAGATAATTGCTCGAAGAGTGGTTCCTTCCTAGAGATCTAATATTCATTCGTATATTTTGTAACAGTAAACAAAGACTCGAGTGAATGAGTGCCTCAGGGAGGGTCTGGTCTTCTAGGTCTCGGTCTCATCATCGCGTCACAAATAAATATCTTGAAATTTATAATACCTACACTTCAACAACCCTTCCCAGCCTCTAGCCTCTGCTCTGGATGCGTAAACGAGTTGTTGGAGGAAAGGATGAGACAAGGTGAAGTTCCCACAGAAAAGACAAGACCTGATCTTCTACCTTTAATCAATCTCGGTGTGTGTAGACTTTTTTTAAATACGCACACAAGACAAGTCATAAAGAAGAAAGTGGATGGAAGAAGAAGAAATCTCATCTCATCTCTTTTCCAAATCTTAAAAGTAGCAGCATTTCTCAGACATGCACAGATTCGACAATCAACGGTCCAAGAAAAAGAAACCAAGAAACTAAAAGACTCCAACTGGTTCAGTGTCCATTGTTCTTTTTTTACTTGCGTCCGTCCAATCCAATTCAACAACTGTGTGAATGTGAGTCCAATTCAATATTATTATGCATGCACACCTGTGTACCAATACCAAAGAGATATAGCAGCAGTCCTACTAATTCTCCCTCTGACTCCTCAAGTCTAGTAATAATTGTATTGTTGTAGTACCAACAAACAACTAACAAAAGTCGATATGGAAGGAAATAAAAATGCAAATCGTATCTCTAAAAGAAATCTCATCATGAATCTTCCTACGACTGACTTTTACCCAGGCAGGAGAGAAAGAGTCAGTGGTCTTGGTTTGAGTTGCTTGCTGGATGACGGTTTTTTTTGCAGGGAATGAGTTTTATACATGCTATTAATTCTAATTTCAATGTCAAAATCAGGAGGGGTTGGTTGTTACTTTGTAGTGTGCAACCATTAAATTACTTGAATCAATTCATGATAATGTGGTGAGAACATGAAAAGTTACCTTAGGCTTTAGATCCAACAATCACTGGAAATAAGGTTCTTAGAATTGACTTGTGGGGTGGAGGGCATCCAACCCGACAATCCAACATTCTCCTCAAAGTACCTATCTAGTCCAACAATACACTTTTTGAAATCCTCTGAAGAAGAGCACAACAATTTTCACAAGTATTTTAAGGCTAATTAGTTCACACGCTGGCTTAAATCATGAATCGTTTCCCTTGCGTCTTTTTCATAAGCGTCGCCCCAAAAACTGAGTCTCAATTTCAATCTCATGCTGGCAAAAATACTATAAAACCTCTGCAACAATGCAATGCAAATGCAATGGGCTTTGCGTATGTAGCACACACACCCTTCCACTATCCACGGGCAACTGAGAGAATCACTTGAAAAGCGTTGCTTCTAAACCCAAACTCAGCTTAACGTTTCAGCTTGTGCTGTAGCTGTGCTACCTTTCCATTCTCAGGCCTATCCTCCAACATTACTTGAAATGTAACAGTGAACCAAGAGAAGCATAGTCTCAATTCTCAATCACCTCATTTTCGTTTGTTGCAAAAAAATGTACAAAAATTGATCATAGTTAAAGCAAACAAAGGGGGGCGTTATTAAGTGCTCCAGAGAAGAGTTGACACTTCATGCAGAAGCTTTGAATTTGAATGGTGATGTAAAAAGAAAAGGGATTGTTTTGCTTTCAAAGATCTCATGTTAAACTCCTATTGTTCAAAACAATATCTTTGTTTTTACCCATTTTGCGTTTGTGTGGCAAATAAATGAATCTCAAATCCGTTATTATTATGATTCGTATTACGCAATGGGGATAGACCGCACACACTCATGAGAGATCGTGTTTTGTTTTTTGAAAAGAAAGAAAGCATAAAATGATGGGACACATTGCATGTCAAAGAGTAATGGACAAGAGTTATGAGAACAAGTACAAACCAGGTAATAAAGTTTTAAAACAAATGGATTCTTTTAGAGTATTGCGCATAGATGCGAGAAAAAGCACTTTACTTACATCTTAAAATTCGTCTTAGGCAAAAACATTATTTTTCCTTTGTTGAATGATTCATTAGTTAATCCACGCAAGTTGCGTATACCGACTGATTAAGTATCATCACCTAATTTGGTTGGGTGGTGCTCATTAAAGCACAGTGTTGTTGATCCAAACTATACGAGTATGGTCAATCAGAAAAAGTCTCTCACAAACATGGAATTCTCATCCCCATTTTTATTTTCACTTCCTCAATTTTAATTAAAAGTATCCAGTCAGGTTTTTACCCTTACGATTCACACATCTATAATCAGCAATTGCAAATTGCACAAAATTAAGGTGGCTGATTCAGGGCAAAAATCAGTAAATCATTACACTATACAGTCACCACCATGTATGGATCATTTGCCATTCCGGTTTTCATAATCATACTACTGACACAAACTCAATATGCATTCCAGACAGGTAGCAACAAATAGCCCAAAAGAAGCGTGCTGAATTATAAAAATTCTGAATTATGCATCAATTTCACCCAGAATTTCTCACATTTAATTGCTCTCTTTCAGAAGTGACTTGACAAAAAAACCCCTTTACATAAAAAGTGAACCAAAGTCAAACTCATTTAAAAATTGGGCAACACATCTCATCTCATGCATCGAGCTTACCCTTCATTACGAAAAACTCTCAAGCATTTTTAAAGTCAGGAGAGTATTTATATAGTTCATTTCGTCTGCTTGTCATGTTCATGGTTCGTGTAAAAGAAGTTACCACTTGGGCTCTATTGTTACGTAAGACGTCATGAAGAACCCTTTAAGATCTCACAATTCTGAAAATGACAAGATTTTAGTTCTCATTGTTCACCACTCTTTTGAAATGACAAGCCAAGCTTCCACTCACTCACTCCTCCGTCCATTTTGGCATGGTCGTGAGTGTGGTGTTAAAATTGCACATGCCAATTGTTAAATTGTCAAAATCAGTCTGCACAATTATGTCTGCTGATCTATATATTGCAATAATGGAAATAATGAGAATGGGTTTTAACTGATCTGAGTCTCTTAATGGCCAGGGATGACGATGATGATGGATATTTAGGTATGATTGATGGACGCATAAAGATGGAAGCAGATTACACCATGATGATGACGATGACAATAATTACTGAATAATGTAAGCTTCCATCTGATTCTACTACTCGGAAAGGGCTCTCTCAATGAAATATTATAGTTTTTTTATTAAAAAGTAATGTAACTGATAGCACTTACCTACTTGCATACCTTAAAAGTGCAATATTTTAATAAGCTTTTGCGCATGATTCATGAATATTAAAGTGTAAATGCAAACTGGTTCAATTCAACTGCTATATAATGCTTTTTTTGAAGCAAGTTT